>VOQJ01012912.1:0-17041 GCA_015052665.1 Apistogramma diplotaenia
CGCCCCCCAGCCCCTCACTTCTCCAATCTTTTTGCCCACTTTCATTCCTTTACATGTTAGTTCGGTCTATTGCCCTTTTCAGAGCTCCACTAATAGTCCTGTCATCAATCAGATATCTCCTTCTCTTCAGTCCTCACGTCTCTCGTCACACTAACTCATCTGTAAATGTCTGTGAAAGCACGCAGACTTGTCAGCATCATATGTTTGGTGTTCTTGTGCTGCCTTTGTTTGTTTTTATCTATACAGGATATGACCAAATAGTTTGTGTTTGTACTGCATACTTAGGCTGCAATTACAGCTTTTCACCATGGAAGCTACTTCTGCTCAGCCTGAGGGCAGAGGACTGGTGTGTGGGCTCCCTGGTGCCATGTCTTGTATAATGCTTAGAGGTTGTGTCTGCTGTTTATGTATACTGCATCTACTGAGTATCTGTATGCTGTCTGTGCGGACAGTAATAAAGCATCTGTATATCACTTGTTATGAGTCTGAAGAGAGATTAGTGAGGTTAGAGTGTGCAGCTCTATCCAAACATCTCCCGTCTTGTATCTATACCTTAATCTATAACTTATCATGTGCACATATTCGCCGGTGGTGAGTGGTACATGTCTCCAGTAGCACACACTGTCGAGGTTAATGTTGTTGGTTTTTCTTACATCAGATAAAATCTAAATTTGCCCTTATCAAGTGTGATTGAGCAAGGGGATGACCACCATCTCTTTCTCCCTCGTTTTGGGTGTAACTCCTACTCTCTTTTAACACACCCTCCAACTATTTAGCAAAGGAATGAGTGGAGGAGTGCTGCACCGTTCAAAATACTCCTCACAGTCAAGCACCAGGTGCGCATTAAGACCTTTGATTTAAAGAAGAAACAGCTGTCAAATCCTATTTGACTGCGCATCCCTGTGCTGTGAGTTTAAAATCAATAAGCTTTGGGTGCTGATTGTGAAGTGAGATTGTGAAATGGATGCTGAAACTGGACGTTCACAGTTATAGGAACATGCGGTGAAACATTCCACTTGCATGCTTTCCGTGGAAAGCCTTGTGTGGACTTAAAGCAGATCACTTTCCACTAGCCATAGAAGAGGGTTGTATTTCCAGGGTTTGTTTGATGTATGATGCTATCTGCTGAATCTATAGCACCATCTCAGTGCTGTCTCCAGACTGTTGAGTAGTCTGCCTGAGGCTATACAGTAGAAACTTAGCTGGCCTTTGATGTTGATGAGGTCAGTCATCATTTGTCACAGCATTGTTTCTGCCTCCCTCATCATGCGTCAATCAGGTCCTCAAATAGACAATTTTTAAAGCTACACTAAATGCTCCTCCCCCAAAAAAAAAGAATAAAAAGATGTAGAGCAAATATTAAAAAATCCCACTTTGTTTTTGTTGAATAGTGATGGGACAAATTATTGGTATGGATATTGTATCACTTCCACTTCCAATTTAATTACTGTAGCAACACACAATTTTGATATTTTCAATTCCTCCATTAGAGCTCATTTGTGGGGGTGCTTATAATTCACAAATTTCCAAGAATGAGGGTAAAGTGAACAGGAGTTAAATAACTGGCATTTAAATAAAACAAAGAAAATCACTTGGGAAATGATGGACAGTAGAAGAAACCAAATCAGAGAGCTAATTAACGGAACTGACGGGTTGCCTCATGTCCCAGTCTGACATGTCCAGTTTACTGTAATACGTTTTAGGATGCGGCTCATACGACCATGACTCCATGGTATACCTCACATTATTTCCATCCATCCATCCATCCATCCATCCATCCATCCATCCATCCATCCACTTCCGCTTATCCTATTAAGGGTTCCAGGGGGGGCTGGAGGCTCTCCCAGGTGTCATAGGGAGAGAGGCAGGGTACACCCTGTACTGGTCGCAAGCCTGTTGCTGGGCCAACGCAAAGAGACAGACAACTATTCATACCTATGAACACTTCAGAATCACCAGTTAACCTAACCCCAGTAACTGTATTTTTTTTTAGAATTCTAGAGGAAACCGGAATACCCAGAGAAAATCCACAGATGTAGAAATATACAATATAATTTTCTTTTCCACACAAAACAATTTTGACAAAAACACAAATATGCTCCAAAGGTCACCTGTGATGTAACCAAAACTTTCCTAAATTCAGGACACCATCTATCACATTAAAAATCGTATTTGGAAAGGCGGTTTTCAGGACCATGATCTAATTTGGTCATTTGGCACGACTTTAATTTTTCTTTGTCAGTGTGTTGGCCGAGCAGTAAATAGTGAAATAGCTGTCATTAGTGTTATCTTTTGTGTGATGTGGCGCACCCTACCACAATCTGACCCCTGCCTCTGCTGCAGCATTGCAGCAGCTTTCATCAGTCAAAGAGCTGTTCTTTTCAGCCTATCATCGGCTGCCATTAGTGCTCTCAGAGGCCCCTGCTGCTGTTACTCACACACTTACACACACACACACATAGACACACACTCATGCACAGGTGACACACCACAGGCCGCTCTTCAAGGTTAGGTCCTAATGCTTCACCGCATGGGAGTCTTTAATGACAGATGAGTCAAAAGTCTCAGTGAATAAAAGACGTTTCATCCTTTAGCCGTTTATTTATTGGAAATTACTGTATTAGATGAAACCTTTGTCACACTTTTTTCATTGGATATTTTTGACCTTGTCTATAAGGAAGAACCTTTACCCAGAAGCCTCAGCGCACACCCTAATTGATTGCTATTTGCCATTGACCATGACCGGTCATAACACGCCAACACACAGACACACAACCAGCCCGCTCTGATATGGTATCTTCTCCAAAGGCATTTCTTGTTGACAGGTGGCCAATAAAGCCATCATTTTCTGGAACGACAGGGTGAATTATTGTGACCATTCTGTCCCCGTCTCTTCCTGAATGCACACATTCTTCTTCCCCTGTAGTTCCTTTGACAAAGATGTGACCCACTTTGCATTTTTGACGCCTGCAACCAGTCTTTATCATTACTTGCTTTTTATTGGTACATCCACATCCCTTCAAGCATACTGTACTGTTCTTGTTCAGAAACTCTTATGTGACTATTTTTAATCCTTGAATAAAAAAAAAAAAAAATTGAAGCATTTGGCTTGGCTAATAAAATACGATGATTTGTAGTACATGTGCTGCCTGATTTTTACGTGCCATGCTATAGAGTGGTTTGGTTCCTTTGGCAATAGTGAATTTTAGAAAGCAAAGACAACAGAGGAAGAGACAATGAGGAGAAGTGTGTTTGTTGTGTTATCCCCAAAGTGACTCAGTTAGCTCCAGCTTCTGCTGGAATCTCTGGCTGATCTGAATGACTCTCAGAGCTCTTGTTGTTGTTGTTGTGAAAATGTGTTGGTGTTTGCTTTGGCACAGGGCAAACTTGTAAAAGTGTATTCTAAGCCTTTGAAAAATTAGATCAGGCAGCCGCCAAGCTGCTGGCTGTGAAGTGAGTTACTGTGTCATGTTTGCGCAGGGTAAATATAGATAAAAACACACATCAATGACAATCCTGTGTGTCTCAAGTGTAACCATGGGACTAATTACAGGCATTTGTGTGTGTTTGTTTGTGCTGCCCGTATGTACACCTATGTATGCAGACTCCTGTGTATACTGTAGCTGTCTATGTGTGGATGAGTCCGCGCAGCACAGTTTGAGTGTTGTATGATGAGTTTAGCACAGGAAGCTGCTCGTTTGTTGACTTGTCCCTCTACACCAACAGAGCTGCCAGCAGCTGATCTACAGCCAGTGAAATGGCAGAAAGAGAGGAAGAGAAGTTGAGGGGCGCAGAGACTGGGCTGGACCACAGTGTGGGACTGGCACCAAACTGATCATAATCTCCTGTAAACTGTGTCCTGAGGATACACACACACACACCAGACAGCAGTCATACTGTCAACGTACGCATTTATCATTCTTTTTGGGGGCTAAAGTTTCCAAGAGTGCAAACTGATGACTTAAAGTGGCTCAATTTGAGTGATCAACGGTCGAAGCCTAAAACACATAATGGTTTTATAATGAACGTCTTTAAATTGCAGTCTAGTGCAAGCAAATGTCGCCCACAGGGCAGCTAATCAGTCATTCAACTCTAATCAATTAATTTTCTGTCACTGAACCAATTGTTTTGGCAGTATAAAGCCTCATGTGCTTTGGCTCACACTTGGATGTATATAACAGAGCTTTCACCACTTTTACCACAAGTGCTTTCACCAGTAACAGTACACTGCAATAACCTTATCCACGTGTCATGTGCTGCATCTGTTTTAAACAACTCTGACATTGATTAAATGCATGTTAATTGTATTAAGGCCGGCGAGACATATACTGGCTTAATTGATCTGCACAATGCAATTCAAACCCGTAGCACACAGAGGACTAAGCACATGAAAAGAGCTGCTCCTGTGAGTGAAGTTTCGACCAACGGGGTCACTACACATGAATTTTTGCGTGGTGAGTCTTAGCTTGGATTAGAACCTGACGCCATGCCTTCCAGGCAAAGGGTTGGTCCCATGGGTAGCGCCAGTGACACATCCAGCAAGTACAGCTCATCCAAGCCTTTGAGTGCTGAGTAAAAAGAAAGTTAATGTCAGAACTGGTCAGAGTCAGAATGATGACTGTAAGGTGGATGGATGGGGTTCTTTAATGAATGTATATTAGGGGAGGGGTGTGTTTCCAGGAAAGGGGTCTAATGGATAATACAGGACAAGAAAGGGTAAGTGGGGTGGCAGTGTTTGTTCTGCACCGAGAGCAGATAACCCTCTTTTACTGGTAGCACACATTCATAGGCGGGGAATCTCTCTTTTGATTCTGCCACTCTGTTATATTTCAAAAAAGAAAGGACAGGATACCGATGCTGGGCACAAGCAGGCAAGACGTAAATGCTTCAGAAGGTGGATTTCACTGAAATAAAGCCGATAACAAAACCACAGCAGGTGAGCAATAATAACCGAGTGAGCAAGCCGGGGCAGCATACAAGATTAAAAACTACAGATAAGCTAACAAGAAGCAGAGAAAATGAGCAGAGGCGGGACACTAAACATAACAAAACGCTCACCAACTAGAGTGACTCAAGAAACACAGGCGATGGCCAGGAAACACAAACATGCTGACAGCTGATGGAGGATGAGACAAAACTATAAATATACATGTTGCAAAACAATACACTAGTAAAACCTGTGATAGCAGAGCAGACAATCTAAAATGAGTGTATGTTTGTGTGTGCTGTCGGCCCGTGATGACTTTTCATCTTTATAAGCTGGTGTCGACAGACAGAGGTTATTTAGAGTATGATTAAAGAGCCGGGGAAGCTGCTTGAGATAGCTGAAGGTCAAAACTACCTTCTAGGGTTTCATCATCACTCGCTCACATCAACTGCACACAGACCACTGTGCTCTTCTTTACAGTGCTTACAGGAATACGCAACAACAAAGTCATCCCTATGTTTTTCACTGTTTTTTTTTAAAGTGCACAATCATCAGTAGGGTTGCTTTAAACATGGGGAAAAAAACTAAAAACAGCAAAAGTTAGGCAAATATTTTGCAACTCATGAACTAGAATTTCAGGCAAGCTCAAGATTATAACCTTGGATTTGCTACTTCAAACTCCCAGGGGGTGAAATGTTTTTACAGTGAGAAGCTGCAAGCATGTAGATCATGCAGATGAGCAAACAGACATGTAGGCTGGACCTACAGTAGTTGTTTCACAAAATGGCACGCGTCACCAATCAGGTTTAATAACCATGCAGCCAAAGGCCTTTTTGACACTTTTGAAAAGCGGCCTTTATGTCCAGTAGGGAAACAGCATAGCTGCATTTTGGTCCATTTCACTGAAAAATAACTGTGCAGTGATATCGCTGAACGTGAGATGTTTAGGCGGCCGTCACAGCATGACACACATCACATTAATCCACCAATGTGGAATGTTTCCATTCTTTATTTAGGAAGTTATTTTTATTTACTGACTCTCAGCATTAACTAATAAACATATTCCAGTTCTTCCCAGTTCCTGCAGTTGTAGCACATGTAACCCAGGTAACAGGAGCTTCTTGTACATTTTGTAATGCGGTGTGATTTCACATAATGTGAATCCCTCTCAGCAAATGAGATTTCACTGAATCTGATAGCACATAAAACTGATGATCTGTCTGACAATCTGTGAAGCAGGGATGGTTTGGTGCAGACATAAATCTTTAACATGCATCATGCGGTATAATGTTTTAATTAAAAAAAACATAATAAATAAAACAAGCACCATCAAAAAGACATCTATACTGTATATGGGAACAAACCATGTGACCAGTGTCACCATGAACTACAAAATCATTATTATCCATTTAGTTTAATTCTTAACAAAGGAAACACACAACAGACTGTATCTAAATGATGGACATAACAGTGAAGCTCACCTGTTAGTTTGTGTAGTCTCAGACTGAAAGCTCGAGGCTCATTTTAGCCTTGGTTTCTTTTACCCACATGTGACAATAAAGGGGTAAATCTGACTGAGAAAGAGAAGACATGATATGGTCATATGCTTTTAGTCGCAGGAAAACCATTCCCTACTTTATCTTAATAAATAAGACTTGAAACTAGTGAGTGATACCAAGAAAGTCTTACTGCGGTTATGCATCATGTGAGCATCAGGATAATTTTTGCCCTTTCTATAAGTTAAAAAAAAAGAAACCTATGTGAGTTTTGGCAACCAAATGAGTTGCCCCCTGCTGGCCATTGGGAACAATGCATCCTCAACATTAAACTCACTTTTTTACAACCAGAGTCTCTGCACATCTTTCAACTACATCCTTTATATGATGGCTTTTTTCAAAATGCAGCATTGTGATTTAAGTGTTCCATGACTTCTGTAGGAAATTGATTACTTTTTTTTAACGTAATATGAAGGACAGCCATGTGTTCAGTTCAATGTTTTCGCAAATTATTGAAGTTACCGAAATATTCCCTGGAGGAATGACTTCATGGATGTATATTATTGACATAAATGCTTTCAGCTGCACTTGCCTTTACTGTACCAGCACATAAAACGTGTGGACATGATTAGGTTCTGTTCCATTGTTTCATGTTTTAACCACATGTGAGAGGGGTTGTCTGTAGGTCACAGAGAAAAAGCAGCATTTACAATTTATGAATGATTGTATATATAAAGTTTTTGTAAAGATGGTGGCACTGATTCTGGGCCAGGGATTTTAAACTATTGTCACCAAGTCGCACCAGGTGACAAGCCAAACATTTCGGGTCACACTTCTATTCATATCTATGCAAAATAGCCTCTGATCTGAAATCTTATCCCTTTTTCTCTTCAGACTAATGCACTTTTGACAGCCCATTTGTCATGCTAGGTATAGGACCCAGCATAACACCTGCAATTTTTGCTTGCCACAACTACATCTCCTCCACTGACTTGTCAGTTTTTGTTAGAGATCCAGTGCTGTTTGAAGTTGGCCAAGTATCTCTCAAAAGGGATGTTTTGCTTCCAATTCCAAAAAGGGGCCTTCTAGGGGAAAACTGTGTACAAAGTACTGATATAATAAATTGTGAATTCGTAACTTTTTGTGCACTTGTATGCATATGCCTCCAAAAACAAATCTTCTATAAAAGCAGAAATTATCAAAAGACAAAAGAGCTACATCCTAGATGCTACAGACCTCAGTTAGTGTGTTAAATTCTAAAGTTCATGACAGTAGAATCAGAAAAAGGCGTAGGCCTACAGCTTGTTGGGAGGTTTTCTTCTCTCTAAAAAGAACGTGACAGCACAGCTTAGGTTCACAAAGTTTCATCTGAGTGAAAACAAACCCTTTGGAACAATGTGCTTTGGATGGATGGCGCCAAAGTGAAGATATTTGTTCATAGTGCCAGTGTGACCTTTGATGAAAACCAAGCAATATCAGCACAAACATCTCATGTCAACACAGTGGTGGTGGGATGATGATTTGGGTTTGTTGTCCAGCCACAGGACCTGTGTGCCTCAACCAGCTACAATCCTGACTATTTTATTTGTTGCATGAATTTCACCGTATTCTTACATTTTCATTGTAAATAATCATAAAATGTTAAATAAATAAATGAATAAATAAATAATGAAGTTGGCATCTCCCCTCTGACCGATACCACAAGGTTGCTGGGACTTGGCAGAGTGTCGTAGGGGGACCTTATGAGGAAACTCAGCCTGACTTGGGGAATCTTCCACATGTTAATTACTGTTAATTACTCCTTCCCAGGTTGTCCAGCCTCCTTGCTGTCAGTGGCTGATGGACTGGTTGATTGCAGGCTCTGGCCTCCACTTAGGACCTGTTCAAACTGGTGCCTTGGTGTTCCACACAAATGGATCAGGTGAGTCCCGCAGACCCGCACAGGGAGAACCCCACGCAGAAGAAATATAAAATATGAGGACCTGATGTGACATCATAAATGGTTTCTTGTCTGGATGCAGAAAAGAAAACAAAAGAAATTGTAATATTTAGAAAGTTCCTTTTGCTACAATTTTTATAAAAAGAGAACATAAATTCAAATTTTTTGAGTCAGTAACTAAATACTATTTTAAAATACTGCTGGGCAGTTGAACAAATTTTATTTTCAATTATGACTGAAGTCTGATGATGAAAACAAGGTCATTGTGTTTTGCAATGATGCTCAGCATTTGCCTTGTGCAATAAATCGTGCACATCCCTTTTTCACGTTTGACACGTTTCCTCCAGTCAGTTGAATTTAAGTAAAAAAACACACACAAAAAAAACACAACAAATGATTATGTTTTGTTTCCAGTCTCATCTTTAATCCTGATCTAATTCTTGAACATAATAGATTTAACTATGATTTTTATTATAATCAAGCTGCCCTACTTTCAAAATAATTAATGCATTTGTCAAAATTTGTATTCAGTTATTAATCATCAGCTCCTTTAATAATCTGTAGTATTTAGTTTAATACTAGATATTATCTAGTTTCAGTTTCTCAATTTTAAAATGTGTTTCCTATGTCACAGCTTTAATCCCTTCTAGTTATGACAAAGCATAATTGGACAGAAACAAGCAGTTTGAAGATGTCATGTTCGGCTGTTGGAAAATTCTTCTTATGCCATTGAACAGTCAAGAAAATAGTTAACAGACTGATTGATAATGACAGAGGAGAGAATAGTTGTATCCCAACAGTATATATCAAGCGAAGGAGCAGGTCTGACAAGAGGAGAGCGTGACATCTGTAAATCTGTATTTGTGGCCGACGCGCTCCGACTTCTACTTAAACACCTGTTTTTCATTGGTCGTCTTAGATGTCTCTGTGGTTGGACACTTGATGTTTTGACATCCCTGGGGTGCTCACCCAACCCAGACCACACAGCCCTCAAATCCCACACTATAAAACAACACAACTCTTCCGATGAAACATTTTCCATTGAGGCATGCTCTCTCTGCTTACCCAAGTGCTCCGCTATGCCAAACATGTGCTGCTCTTTTGAAATGTTGGACCATTAATGTCCATAAACACTTCAAACACTGAAGAGCAATTTCTCTGAAACGGAGCTACATTTGGTGGGGTTATTGTTTTAGGCAGCAGGGGGAAAGTACTGATTTTTTTTTTCCCTTTGGGCGAGCGATCTGCTCGTGGAAAGGAATCAGATGATTAAAGCTTTGCAGTGTGTAGTCGCACCAAGGACAAATACCAGTGGGAAACATTTAAGAACCTCAGTTATAGTTGATTTCCCTGAATATTTACTGCATTACACTTTATTGTGAAAACTCTGGCAAAGATTTCCAAGTCTTTATGATATATTGCAAAGTTCAGAGGACTGGAAAAAAACAAAACAAATTAAAAAAAAAACAACTTCTAAAAACATTTGTACGCATTCTATGTTAGCACTAAGATATGTAGTGATGTGCATGCCAAGGCATTAACATCTGATTTAGATTTTTTTTTCTTAAGTAATTGCTTTAATTAAGCTTGTGTGATATCACATTTTACTAATTAAATGTTGTAAATGTATCCAACTGTGTGTAGTGTATTTTCTCATGTGGTTACAAGATCAGTGAGTTAATGATGACAAAAAAGGGCTGTAGTCTGAGTGTGAGTAAAGCATGAACTATATGGCTCGTCATCAGGGCAAAGAGAAACAAAGGAAGATGAGAAGATGCAGAGAACCGAAAAAACAGGCTCAGGACAGCTGAAATAATGCTCGACAAAGCTGATTAACACAAGAGCACTTGTGCAAGTAAATCCAGCTTTACTGTTAAAACGGTGTGTACTGCAGAATTGTTTCCATAAGATCACTGAAAGACAAACTTGAAGGAGCCCATTTTGCCAATTTCCTTGAATGCCTGTAAGTCAAAAAGCAACTACACCAAATATTTCCTTTTCTCTGCATTTTATAAGTGGCTTCTGTTCAGGCTCATTCTGTGCCTGCCAGTGTGAAACCCTGTAATTAGTTTTGGTAAGTCTTGGACTGCAACATGCCGCACAAGCCTCCCTACAGTTGGCTTGTGACAATCCACTGCCAACTTTTCCGAAGTTATTAAGGAAACCAAATCCTGCTAGGCATTTTAGATTCTCTATTCATTCTGATTATGCTGAATATTTTCTAACCAAGTGATAAAAAACATTCAGGTATGTTAAGGAAGAGAAGGACACATGGCCCCCCAAACACACGCTCTCTGAAACATGCTGATTATCTCGCTCTGTTTGAAAAGAGACGGGCAAGTGGGAGATGGGAGATTATGTCATTTATCGGCCACCGTCCCAACTGACCAAACCGCCTTGTCTCTCAGGGTCTGATGGGGTCAGGGTTCATGACCTTGCTGCCAAAACACGGGGGCTCCTAACCCCCAGCTGCAAATGACGGCTTTGACTCTGTGTAAGTTTTGTCAGCCTACAAGCCCCGCCACACACAAACACACTCAACAACCCACTTTCACCTCCTGCTGACCTTCTGACTGACCTTGACCTCTGCTGTTGTGCATGTGAAAAAAGAGAGCCACAGAGGGTCAGCAGGTCTCCAGGGAAACAGATTTATTTATTGGCTGATGCTCGTCTTTCCAAACGGGTGTAAATCTCCACTCCAGCCAAGTGCTTGTGCATGCACGTGGGTGTGTGAAGAGTATGAGCATTAGTTTCTGTTTATGCCAGTATTTGTTTTGTCTGACCCATTGCGTCCTGGCGCGATTCTGTATAAATACGTGTGGATGTGTGTCTGGCTGCACCTATGGGTGTATCCTCCTTGGTGTTTGTATGTGTGATGGTGTCGGTGTGTGGGCGTGTGTGGGCGTGTGTTTATGTGTGCGCCTTCCATGTGGCAGTAAATCTCCAGACTGACATGTTGGTTCAGTAGTGAAACAGCAGGTTTGGGACACACTGATGGCCTTCACAGATGGCTTCAGGGCCCTGCCCATGGGAGGCCTTCTACTCCACCTATTAATTTATTCATTTTCCACTGCAGAGGAGACATTGAGGCAGTGTGATTGTTTCCGAATGCCAAAGTCCTTGAGAGGAGCTTGGTTGTTTTCTTATCCAGTCATTTCTGCCCTCTCATTCTTTTCCCAAGCCCCTGTCCCATGCCCTCGTCTTCCCATGTCAGTGTTGCTGCGCATCTAATCCTTGTGCTACAGGCTAGCTCACAGGCTTTGAGTATCATTGTCACAGGTTGGTTAGTCACATGGAAATCGACATCAGTGCAGTCAGATAAGCAATCGAAAGCACCACACACATGCTATTTTGCTTTTATCTTGTTATGAGAGATGGGACTCGGTTCATGTGAGCACACGTGGACAACTTTAAATAACGACTACAGCGTTGGTATTTTCTTCAACTCAGGGTCTCACAGAGAAATGATGAAGAATGCGTCTACTGGAATTGGTGTGTCAGCAAGAGCACGTCTGCATGTAAATAAGAACAATGTTGTGGAAAACAGATTTCTCACTGGGAGTACCACATGCAAAAAGTTTCTCTGGGAGAAAATGATTCACCGCCTCGCTCTAGGCCTTTTAAAAAGTGTGTTCATAGCAAACTTATGCAGATGCACAGATACACACAACAAACAACAACAACAACAACAATATGCAACATCTTTATTGCATTTTATTGAACAAGGCTGGACAGGGCTCAGAGCCAGTGCAGCGCTTCTGTCGGTGTGCTGCAGTTTCCATTTTCTCTCGCGCTCTCTTCTTCTAAATGAAAGAACAAGTCTGTGTGTCCACCCTTCCTGCAGAAAGGTGGTCTAGCGCTTCAGACCAGAAGGATGTTGGCTTACTGTCTAATGCTGTTTTAATGGTACCTTGTGTGGTGGATAGAGGGAGGCGTGCTGCAACTAATAGAAATTATTCTGACTCTCCAGGATGTTAAATAATGGTCTCATTCTTTGGAGGCAGACTAGTCAAATCTCATTAACCTGTATGTGTGTGCATGTTCATTCATATGCTGACCGGCCTGAGGGCAGATGTTCGTGTCTGCAGCATATTTGTGTTTAAATGTGTTTAAAAACCTGAGCAAATACTGAGATTATTCATAATTGTTCTGATAAATACCAATGTATGCAACTTATTCTTGTAAATGCACGATTTCTGCTGCTTTGTACAGTTGCTTCATTGCAAGAAGGGTCCTGGTTTGAACCTGCATGTTCTCCCTTCACCTGCAGGAGATCTTTTTTGGGTATTCTGGCTTCCTCCCACAGTCCAGAGACATCATATATGGGTAATTAGTGATTGGCCATAGGTATGAATGGGAGCATGGGTGTACCCCACCTTTTGCCTAATGACAGCTGGGATAGGCTCCAGCCCCCCTGTGACCCTAAATTGGATAAGCGGTTAACAAAATGGACTGTATTTTTGTGTTATTAAGAAAAAATACAACTTGTTGCCAATACCCAGTCCTCCAATTTTAAAACAGCATTTAATGTGAGTCTTTCTTTGTCAGTTAAATTGAAGAGTGAAGGTTTCCATTTCAACTTTTCTGTAGTTCTCTCTTCCCCCACCCTGAATACTGGATCAGTGGACATTTCTTTCTCTTTTATTGCCTGTAACTTAAAAAGAAATAAATTCAAATTAAAGTGATAAAGAGTTTTAAGATTACTTGAAAAAAACCCAGCATTTAACAGTGACTGACTGTCAATGTAAATATGATTTAAAGAACATACATTCATGCTTCATAAGCTCATTTCCCAAATGAATGTTATCACACAAGAAAACAAATTTTTTCAAATGGTAAAAAAAATGCGGTTGTAAAGTTGATCCCACCCAGCTCTCTGGGTTTTGTCAAGAAAAATTAAAGAAAATGCAGGAAATCAGCAGCCAAACAGAACCAGCGGGTGCATGGTGGAAAATATGCTAATTTCTCTTCTTTTCTTTTTTTTAAAAAAAGAAGCAAAATTACTCCTGGAATGTATGACAGTTTGTGAGTAACCATGGTGACCATGGTCTGAGATCTGCTTACGTGTGTGCATACAGTCGACAGCCTGACAGACAGCCACAAGTCAACTGAGAAAAGGGTGCCGCTTATCAAGATTCTGCAATAAAAACACACAATATGGCCATTCTTCTACAGTGTGTGTGTGTGTGTGTGTGCATCTGTACGTGCAGGGATCCCTTTTTTCTACTATTTTTTTCTGGACTTAACCAGTGTTATAATGCATGTACTGTATGTTTGATAGAAGCAAAGTTTAGCTGAATCGAGGTCTCTTTAGAAAAAGGACAATGTAAACTTGTCATCTTATTAAATATTCCCAACATGTGTGTCTTTTGAATGTATGTGAGCATTTTTCATGTGTCGCTGGTCCCTCATCAGGCCCTCATTAACTACACGAGTGACCTTTGAGGAGGTGCTGATGGGTGTCTTTGGGACTCAGCCAAGCTTTTCCTTGTCTCCTTTTCCACCTTCCCTCTGCGCCTTCCTTTGCTTTAACTCACGTCTTGATTAATGAAAGCTGCTCATCATTTTCTTTGAAGGTACATTTTAACCTACAGCATGTGTGCTGATTCACTTCTAAAGGAGAGGTCAGCACTTTCCAACAAAGGCTTCCTCACATCAACTCTAAAGCATTCACATTTTTTATCTCAGTCTTTAATCGTTTTTGATTAAGTTTCCAGTAAAGGCACTCTTGTCCAATGTATTTTTTTTTAGTGAATATGCCTGTCCCCTCCTGTTTCTGTCATTCCACAGTCTGAAGACTGTGCTCTATCTCGACAATCACTTGGAAATAGGTCACCACTCCATTGGCGTTTACGCTTGAAACAGTCTCCAAAAGTCTCCACATTCCGGGAAATATGGGTGGAAGACAGTAAACACTGTAACGTGTCACAGTTGATCCGTCATGCATTTTGGAGAACAAAGATGCCAAACCTTTTTTATTGTAGTAAATTAGTAGTGTATGTGTCTCGAGTGATCAAGCGATGTATGGTTTTGATAAAGTTGGTCGGTTTCATCGCAGCCTGCTGTCTATCTGCATCACCCCTTTACTCTGACAATAAATACTGGTGGCTTTGTAACCCAGGCTTTGCTTCGAGCGCTGGGCCCAGTGTGGATCTGGAAGGCTTTGGAACTGAGCAGAGAATAAATGAGATTTCACCTCTTTGTTTCCTTTCGTAAATGGAAATGAAGGTGCATGGCAGACCATGTGCCCTTTCACGATCCTTATCCATGATGTTTTTGGAAAAGCTGCAGCTTATATTGGGTATGTGTAACTCTACCTTTGGTAACCTAAAATAATGGGCCACCTGTTTCCTTGAATGACCACTGGCCCCACAAGCACGACCCTCCCCATCAACTACCATGGTAAATGCTCCAACTTTCCAGTGGACAAAACACAGACCAAACAACCAGTTTTGGTCTTAATAGCTAATAACTGCATCCAAGACAACTATACAGATTTATGTTTTATATAACTAATTATTAAGGTTTAAAATGATGTAAAACTAAGATCATGGATGTTCCGAGTGAAATGGTTCAGTTGCAAGACCAATTGCAAGTAGTTGGTGTTTTTGAGTGTGCAGTTAAATGTACAACACCTGCAACCACTTTCAGTCACAAGTTTTATTGTAGAAGTTGTTCGGTGGAAGACAACAACTGCAGTCCGATCTGAGACTGGTTGCAGTCACTCTCAGACAAACTGATGAAGGTTTGCAAATAAACACAGACAGATTCCTAACACATTGCAATTAATGTGAGTCAGTATTCTCTGAAGAGTGCAACTCAACTCAAATGCTTTCTCCCTGGTTGTATTCTGGTTATATATTCGTACAATATATAAAAGCAAGATTACCAAGGCTGCAGCTCTGTTTTTTGCAGTTAAATCACAACCATCCAGCAACTACATTACTATGTCACAGCAGTCTCTATGAAGTCCTAGCAGGACTCTGAATGTAAGACATTAAAGTGAATTTCAGTGTATGTAGTTTGAAGCAACCATTTCAAAGCCATCAAGACTGCAAGTTAATTGCAAACAGTCACAATGATTTTGATCATAATGTGGTCTCCACTTTTTTCCCCCGAGTGGAACAAGGATCTGGCTTTTCAGTTCCTCTGGTATGGTAACCAGGTTCTACTTTGTTTCAGGCCTGTTTTTTACCAGTCAAATCACAAGAGATGAGAATGTCCAAAATACATAAAGGTTGGCATTGACATCACCATGGCTACACCCATTTTATACATACAGCCTATGTTAACCATCAGAAATACTGAGAGTGTTCAGAATAAGTTGAATCAAAGATTATCAGACAATCACATCAGACCAAGAAATTTCAACTTGTCAACTTTATTTTATGCTTTGACAGTTGGAGTGATAGATTCAAAAAATGTAAAAAGCGGTAAATCAGAGTAGTTTCCATTTCTACCTATCCCATTGCTTGACTGCATCTAATTGGTCAGTGTGTAAAATGAAATATGTTAAAAAATAAATGAAGGCTTAAACTACAGATGAGAAACGAATACAGACGAGCACCTCCTCACTTAAGGGTGTGTCACTAACTTAGTGTTTGCTTGTTTTTCAAGCAAGTAAACGTTTCATGCAGGTGATAGTCTGAGTTTTGTTTAGGCATCAATATACAGTTTGTGTTTTATCTGTCATAACTAAAGAAACATGACATTTCAAGCAGGTTTTCTTTATAAAAATTTCAAATATATTTTATTCATTAACTTTTTGTCTATTTCAGTAACAGAACTACTTACAGGTTAATAGGTTAGAAAAAAACTCTCATTGCTACAGCAACAGTGTGTTCAGGTGCTCTTTGTGTATGATTTCTGCTTTCATACCATAGATGTTTAACTGAAGCAAAATAAAAACAAAACAAAAGAAAAAAAAAACAAGCACAAGAAAAAGAAACATTTGAAGACCAATAATGAAAAATAGGAAGTACAAGAGACTTATCAATCCAGCGTGGTCGGCTCTGTCCAGAGTCTCTTTCTCTCTCTTTAATTCTCCGCTTGTTTTCAGGAAGATGTCTCCTCTGCCCTAACTTTATTCTCTTTCAAAATTAAAAAGTAAAAAAATATTCAAGTTTCCCTCTTTCAGGCCACAAAAATGGTTCTGTACAAAGTCAGTGGAAGCATCAGTCAGTCTGTCTCATTCCATCAGTCTTCTTCTTTTCCAGCATGGAGAAAAAGAAAAAAACCCCCAGTTTTCTAAGCATTTAGAATAGCTCTGGATTACCTACTTTTTACAACATGCAGTTAAGTGGATCATCAATATTTCTCTGCTTTGATGTTGTTCCTTGGAGCACCGTGCCAGCGTGTGCACTGGCACGGTGCACAGCCCTCATGCGTTTACTCTATCATTGCTCTCAGCTCTTTTTACACAGAAACAAACCTTCCCACTCTCTCCGTTTCACTGCAGTATCGAGTGTGTTTTCTTTCCAATTCTTACATTTCCATTTCTTAATGCTGCTATCTAAGAAGACTGCTTAAAGATATGATTTAAATGAGTCTATAATATCAGACGAGGGAAGCAGGATTGTTAATAAAGAGTACAGTAGATTGCAGGATGTGAAACAATATGAAATCATCCCAATTGACTTTTGTTTTCTTTTTTTGGTGGGGGGGGGGGGGGGGATGGAT
>VOQJ01012916.1:0-19303 GCA_015052665.1 Apistogramma diplotaenia
AGCTGTAGTGATGTCACATCTGCTGCAGGCTGACAGGATGGCAAGAGAAAGCTGGCATGTGCCACACAGCTGAAAAGAGGGGGGAGGATGGGGAATGATTTTCTATCAAAGCACACCTGTAATTGTAGGACATGTATAAGCTTGTGAAGGTGATGGCAGCAGTGCTCCGACTGGAAGGGAGATACCCTGAAAACTGTCAGCCGCAGGAGTGTTTGAAAACTGTATCTTTGTGCTACCTGTGCATGTCCAAGTATGTGAGCTCGACACTATTTAAGGCCCCGGGATGGTTTATTAATTCAACCAGATTTATTTTTTCTCCTCTTTATTAAATGTATCATGAATTATTCAACCTGTGCAAAGTACAGGTTGGTGTCAAGCTGGGCGACTGAGCTGCACCAGAAGCCCTACATTTGATCGGTTTCTTGCGAATCGAGGCTAATATTGAAATTGTCCAACTGTTGAATGGATTTTTGCCACAATTTGAATTGTTTTAAGTTTACATATTTCATTACAATTAAGTGCCGTGCCTTTTTATACATTTTTTTTGGAGCGTTTCCATGGTTATTATCTAAGTAACACTATCACAGCAGTGAATTTCATTTCTTTCTCAGTGAGGCTGTAAAAATTCACTTCTAATCCCTAAAATTTAAACCGCATCAAGTCCCGTCTGCCACCATCAATCCTCTGTTCTCTTCAAGGGATCTGTTAATTCTGTCTGCATGTAGGGCAGTGATCGGTGTAGTTGCAAGTGTCCACGGCGCCAACCTTCACACAGACATTAACACGAGCCTTTTCTCTCTGTTATCCTTTGCTGTATCTTAAACACATGCTGTTTAACTTCCTCCCGTCAAGCCACAGTAGCATCCTCTGGGCGCCACATGTGTTGGGCCTGTCTGCTGCCTTGTTGCTATCGCTATCAGTCAGGTGTCACAACAGTTTCCCTGACAGGCTCGCTCTTCCACTGTGGTGTCTAAAAAGCAGCAGCAGGAATCCGAACATCCTCTTCGCCACCAGCTTTCTTCAGATTTCCTCGGCGCTGCTAAAAGCTCTTCTGTTGCACGCTTGTTCAAAGTCACTGTGTATTTGAAGGGCTTGGAAAATGTGTTTTGAGGCATATTTATATGTGGCTAGTGTGTGATGACCTAATTTGCTTATCAAGGTCAGATTTTGCCTAACCAGGCCATAATTTAAATAACTAATGAATAAATAAATAAATAAAAATGAAGAATATATATATTCTCAGTTGGAGAATTTTTTTTTTTTTTTTTGGATAAGGATACAATACCAGTCAAAGGTTTGGAGTGTGTCAAAACCTTTGACTGGTACTGTATAAATAAGAGGATATGTCAGTGTTTGTACATGACTACCCGTGTAGTTCAAAACCACCTTTTCTGAGACTAAAATAGGACTTCAGTTCCTGTGCCACGCTGCCTTTAATGTTATCACTGCCTGCCAGATACTCTGTGAATATAATGTGCTAAATGTGACTCTTCCTGAATACAGATTAAAGAGGTTTCAGTTCTCGGAATGAAAATGCTTCCAGAGGACTGCATGCAATAAAACCCACTGCCACGAAATCCACACATTAATGGATTTTGTGCATATGTATGTCACTGATAATAGAATCTTTATATATTTATATAAGCAAGGTTAAGCATGTACACGCTGTAGTTGTAGAAAAAAAGCTAATAGATTTAAACAATATAAAATGTATATAATCTATGTAAAGTGCAGGAATGCAAATTCTGTTTTCTCTTGTCATTCTATTTTTCTTTCTATTTTGAAGCAAAAGGTAGATTTAAAAAAA
This sequence comes from Apistogramma diplotaenia, assembly GCA_015052665.1. Taxonomy (NCBI): domain Eukaryota; kingdom Metazoa; phylum Chordata; class Actinopteri; order Cichliformes; family Cichlidae; genus Apistogramma; species Apistogramma diplotaenia. The sequence goes on from VOQJ01012916.1 coordinate 1,808, forward strand.
AATATATATAGATAGATAGATATCAGCATTTGCCAGCAGAGGGAGATGCTGTCCTTTTCCACCTCTGTGAAAAAACATTGAAACTGACTTGCACAAGGAGTGATATCCAGGCAGCTATTACTGTGCTCAGCATCAACAAGACATCCTAAAATTGGGCGTGTGTTACGACTAACAGCTTTAATCTTTTCCCAAAACCTCTAAAGTAACATTCAAAATCAGACTGCAGCTGGTGGATCCTTTTCTGAAACTTGCGTACAATGGTGGCTGCTGTTTTGCATGCAATTTTACATATCTTTGTTCTCTATCTGACACAGGGTGTGTGCGCTCAGAGAAAGTGTTGTGGGTCAGATGTGTTTACCGTACCAATAAAAAGCATAGCTTCATTTCCCTCAGCTGCACTCCCAGCTTGTAGAAATTCAACTAACTGACTGGCAGCTCAAGTGAAAGCCTCCACAAATGAGCTTAAAATGCACTTTGAGACCACAAATGGCTCTGTAGCCCTCAAATATATTGCTTGTAAACATTAGAGTGGTTATTGATTAAAAGTGAGGCTACAGATTAGCCCACATGAACTGAGGCTATGACAGGCGCGGAGCTGTGGTGGAAAAGATTTGAGCCATCAGCCGAGTCAGACACTTTTAATAGGCCTTTATGAAGCTTAAATTAAAAAGCCCTATGTAGCTGGTCATAACTGATTTAAAACTATAACCAAGATGTTCGAGTCGCCATGAAAATAAAAGTTTTAGGATTTCGCAGAACTGAATGGCCACTAGTTTGAATGGTTTCAGCACTGCTAACACTATTACTTTTACAGCATGCTCTAAAAGGACAACTCACTCCTCATGAGTGATCATTATGACTGACTTAGGTTTCAGTGCCCTCACACAAAGCTTTCAGAAATGGTCGGACTCTCTGTATGGAAATTTGGGAAGAAATCATCTCACACTGCTGTTTCCCAGGATATAATGCTGTCACTTTGATCCACTGTTAAAGCAGGAAAAAGACAGATTTTATTGCAGCGATGCCTAATCGTGAAATCTGAAATCCAGCTTTTACTCCTGTCTTTATAAGAATTTGCTGAGCAGTACAGAGGGTCTGTGTTACTTTCTAGACTTAGATTAAAGATGTTCAAATGAGGTAAACGCAAACATAATTTTATAACTTTTAATTTTATAGTTAAGTAATAAGAGTTAACATTTTGCTTGTACATATTGACCCAGATTTCTCAGTAATTGCAGTTTTAGATCATTAAATATTTGAGGTGTATTACATACTTGGATACAAAGCTGGACCTGCAAGTAGGGTTCATGTTTCAGTGTGTTTCACTCCTCCACTGACAGACTTGTGTGGCATCCTATTACAGTACTATGTCTTGTGATAAATAGAGTAGTTAAAGTGCAGCAGTGAAAGAAGAAGAAATAACTACCTTAATCTCCTAAACTCTGCTTACCCAAAAATGATTCTTACCCACTAAACTTCAGAGAAGAGCTGGCACAGAAACAGGAAAAAAGCTAAGATGCTGCCAGACTGTGGGATAAGATTAAGTGAGACAGTTGTTCCTCGCAATGGGGACCCACCTTGTACCACACTGGGGGACACTGGTCCACTGATGGGTCCTGGTTGGGACAAATTGGGGGCCCCTGTTAGGGAGGGAGGCCTGATTTTGTCCTGATCTGTGTGTAGGGATGGGCGGAGGAGCCTGGAGGAAGGCGGGGCCTTTGTTTGTTCGTGTCTCGACTGGCAGGAACAAAGGGTCCGGTAGTAGTAGAATACTGTCTTCCAGGCAAATGACATCTAAAAAATATAGCCAGGAATTGCAAATTCGTCAGAATCAGGGAAGGAGCTGGAGTGTTTCTTTTCCCGTCGTTTGCTGTTTGGTTTAGGACCACAGGAGTACATTATCAGCGGTCGGCGCTAGAGCTTTCACCATCCAGCCGCTCCGGCTAGCAGCGAGGCTAGCTGGCTAGAAACACCGACCGGAGGTGTTGAGTAACACCGCGTTTAGGTGGACGTTTCTCTGCAGGTAACTCAGCCGCACTGCTATAGCAGGTTATCTGCATCGCGAGTTCACAATAAAGCGCTGAAACAGGCCGTAAATGGGCACAGGGGATTCAAAGCGGAGGGCGGTGATATTTAGCAAGTAGGTTAATAGCTTAGCAATGGCATCCGTTTTCTGCAAACGGTTAATGTTGATGAACGCGGCCCTGTGGTTGAGTTTTACGCCCGGCCCGTGGTGTTGAAGTGGATGCCCGCGTATTTTTTTTACATGTATTGAACATGCATGTAAATACACGGAGCAATGAGGCAAAACCCGTGAGCTGTGCAAGTGTGTTAGGAGTCTTTGCACATAGCTTTGCATGTTTTCTTGGCTGTTGGCCATCCTCTGCATGCAGGTCTATTGTTTGCATTTAGCAATTTGGGCGGACTAAAACTGCATTAAAGTCCAATTAAGTTAAGCTGTTTTAGAGCAGTTAAATATGCACGGTGATCTCTTTAATTGGGTTGCTCTGTTAAAAGATGCATAAAGACTGGAGTCATTTGCCAGACATCCTTTAACCCCAGGTGTCTCATCCTGTCTTTTCGTTATGTGTTAGTTGTCAGTGTTTACATGCATAAGGATCCAATCATCTGCGGGTTTTGTAGATGTGTTTATGGTGCTGACTGGACCTCTTATTAGTGTGTGTGTGTGTGTGTATTTGTTTGTTTGAGGTGAGGATCCTGTGTGTCAGCATTTTTTAAATTTTTTTGCAGAATGAGGCTTTGTTTTAAAAATATCTTTGCATAATGTAATGAAAAACCGGAAGCCTTCATTGTAGCTGCCTCTAAAATTTCTCAAGGTTTGTGATCAAAGTAATGTTAAATTTTACAGTGGAGAGGTGATTCGTTACAGTGGACGTTGTTTTCCACAAAGCTGTGGGATCAGCATCAAATTGAACAAAGGCTTATCATATGGGCCTGAATGCAGTCTGGAGCTAATGGCCGTAGTTGTTTGGGGGGTGGGTGTATAGGTCAGAGGTAATGTGTAGAGAACCATTGTTGGGTGGTCTTGAGCGAGCTCACCCTCATACTAATAAGGAGGAGAAGATGACCTGAAGATGACTCTTTTGGGTAAACAGAAGCAAGAAAGAAAAGGGTGAAAATAAATGGAGGAGTTGTTGACGACGACAACTCAGGCTTTTCACTCTCTAATTTGACTTTAACTACCACCATGTGGGAATTGGCCTGCCTGCAGAGCTCTTCATCAGCTCACAAAAAGTCGTGATGATATTAGATTTGCATCCCTCTATGGTTTTGGTCTGCATTAGCATAGATGGTGCTGGGAGACCACATTTCTCCCCCTGCTGGTTTTAATTATGTACAGTCCCCCTTTTCTTTGCCAAGCAGACAGTGACCGACTGTTGTGCATAAATTGTAGGTCAGATTAACATTATGCAGGTGCCTCTTGGGAATACCACATTTACAGGCAATGCAGGCATTGTTAAGCAAGCAGATACAAATGGGTTTTGCTGTTATTTAAATGTTGCCAGTATCTGCTTATCCAAACATACCCTTTAATTCCTCATGTTAGCCCCCCCCCAAACCCCCCCACTTTCCTGTCTGTGTTTAAAAAGTTGCGGAACTGGAGTGGGGTTGTTATTGCCCAATCGGACTCAAATTTCCAGGGGTTGTTTTTCTCCAACATCTCAATCGGTCGCTGCCCGCCTAGATCTAACATTGCTTTGAGACTTCAGATGTGAAGCTGCTGCTTGTGTGGGGTCTTTTTGAGGGATGTTTTAGATGTTTTCTCAGCACTCCCAGATTGTGCGTGAGTGTGTTATCTGGGCATACAGGGGTTAACAACAGCCAGTGTAGGGAGTGGGGGGATGGGTGTAGAACAGGCAGCAAGAGGGGGAGACTAACACACAGTGCAGAGAGGCATGGTTTAGGTTCACGTGGGGCCATAAGCTGAGAAGAGGGTCGCTGGTAATGGTACAGGTGACACACACACACACAAAGTGCCAGTGGGCTCCCCTCATTTCCCAGATTGTGTTCTCGGATGTCTCCAGGCTAATAAATATCACAGTAACCCCCCCTCCCCCCTCCTCACTATCATTTGTTTTCTTGTCCATTTAGCAGATTGAAGGTGCATTAGATAATGAAAGCAGCAGGAAATTGTTTTGGCAGTGTGCTTTTATGTGAACGAATCTCAACAAAATCATCCAACATTAGATTACTTAGATGATGCTGCGATTTGAATGAGCTAAATCCAAAGTAATCTAAATCTCCTTTAATTCTCTGCCCCCTCCTCCTCCACCTCCTTTCTCCTCCTCCTCCTCCGGGGTTGTGTGCAGGCTGTTCGTCAAAGTCATTCAAGCTGTACTCTCCTAAGGAGCCCCCCAACGGCGGCAGCTTTCCCCCCTTCCACCCAGGCGCTATGCTGGACAGAGATGTGGGGTAGGTCTGGCTTGTACTCTCAAGGGAAATTTGTGAATTCATCCAGTAAATTATGCCATTGGTTACTCTTTTGATGTCTGTCTTTTGACTTCTTGCAAACCTCATGTATTGATTATCAAATCAATTTTCTTGATGTACATATGTTTACTTTTTAGATTTTATTTAAATAACATTTAGAGGAAATTCAGTCTGTTTGCATCATATTATTAAAGGCCCACATGATTAGTGTAGTTGATCAAAATCTTATTTACTGTATTTTTTTTGTCCTAGGCCTACACCCATGTACCCCCCCTCATACATGGAGCCTGGAATGGGGTGAGCTTAATTAACATGTATTTTTTTTTCTTTCTTTATATAGTGTGGATACTTTTCTTTCCTTTCCTGTTTAAATATTTCTGTTGCATTTAGTTGGCTTTAGTTCAAAGCTGCTCTTGGATTAGTGCATTTGTTTGCACCACAGGTGTAGAAGCTCCGGTAGCAGGGTGTTAAATATCCCCATTTTCTGTTGCAGGAGACCCACACCGTATGGGAACCAGACAGATTACCGGATATATGAGCTGAACAAAAGATTACAGAACTGGACAGAGGTGAGATCCACTTTTTCTTTTACACAGAGCACAAATGCAACCCGACACCAAACTGCTATTTCACCAAATCAAAGAATCCGTGTTTTATTTCCAAGTGGGAAATGTGATAAAGGCCTCATAGAAGTACGTCCCGTAGCTCCTGTAAATTACTTGCTGTTGCCATGTTTTTAGATTTCCTTCCCGACAGCTGTTTATGTGTAGGTAACCATGTTGGGGATTATGTGGATAATTAAGTCAGAGAACTCAGACTTAAATTACATTCAGACTCTTAATAGGATTATCTGATAAACCTGGCTAAAACGTAATTGGAGTGCCAAATGTTTCTGTGCCTAAACGGGCAACAGAGTAGCCATTAGAAGTTTATTCTTTTTGTGAGACCATTTAATGACTAGAGGAACTATTTGTACGCTAATCGACAACTGGAAGAGTTACTGCAATGGAGTTTCATGTACAGGAAAGTCTGTTTTCTGAACCTATCCAAGCTGTTGTAGGGCGACAGGCAGGGTGCAACATGGACAGGTCACCCATCTGTTGAAGGGCTTATAGTGAAGTCTTCCATTCTATTCTCCCAAGAGCAGAAAGGAGTACAGATGCACACATTTCCTGTTCTTGTTTTTGAGCAGTCTTATTATATTCAGAATGTTGCTAATTATGTTATACAGCTTCCTTACCTTGCTCTTTCAAATGGCACCTACTCTTCCTGTTGAACTTTAACTATTTTAACAGAAGTCATTATAGATTTTGAGGAATCAGAGACTGAGATGTGGCTCTTCTGCTTTCAGGACTGTGACAATCTCTGGTGGGATGCCTTCACCACAGAATTTTTTGAAGATGATGCTATGCTCACCATCACTTTCTGCCTGGAAGATGGTCCCAAACGATACAGTAAGAAATGCTTGAGTGTTGCCAGTTTCTACTTTTTTTTAAAATTTTTGGTCAGTGAGTTTTTGTCTTAGTACACTGAATATAATGCATATGCCATCTTCTATGTACAGCCTTTCTTCTCTTTTGGTCCTTCAAGTTTAACTTTGACGCATTTTGTCTGCAGCCATTGGCAGAACGCTGATTCCTCGGTACTTCAGAAGTATCTTTGAGGGGGGTGCCACTGAGCTCTTCTATGTTTTGAAGCATCCAAAGGAGTCCTTTCATAGTAACTTTGTGTCTCTTGATTGTGACCAGTGCACAATGGTGACCCAGAATGGCAAACCTATGTTTACACAGGTAATATGACTATGTGTATGTATATGCACATATTTGTACCTCCACCCTTTTGTTAACCTGGATAACCCATGGTCTGTGCTGTTTGATTTAGATTTGCGTTGAGGGCCGCCTGTACCTAGAGTTTATGTTTGACGACATGATGAGGATCAAGACGTGGCACTTCAGCATCAGACAACACAGAGAGGTCCTACCGAGGAGCATTTTGGCTATGCATGTGAGTTCCAGTGTAAACGAGCCACTCTCTAATGCTCAGATTTCTGCACAGTGCATGGAATTATTCATTACACGTTTTTAATCCAGGATCCCCAGATGCTTGATCAGCTGGCTAAAAATATCACCAGATGTGGGCTGTCTAACTCCACGCTCAACTACCTCCGTGTAAGCAAATTTCCTTATGATTTTGCATTATTAAAGCGCCGCTGTGTTTATTACAGTCTGCTAACATCCATCATGCGGCTTCGGCATCTCTCTTTATCTTTCTTTAAGCTTTGTGTGATATTGGAACCCATGCAAGAGTTGATGTCTAGGCACAAAACCTATAGTTTGAGCCCCAGAGACTGCCTGAAGACTTGCCTCTTCCAAAAGTGGCAAAGAATGGTAGCACCTCCAGGTAATGACTTCGAAATAGCGAGTGGCATTTATGATAGAGTTGCCTTTAAGTTTGTTAACCTCTGAAGCACCCATAGTCAAATCCAGCTGCAGCTGCACAACAGTTTTATCTGTAAATGACCTAGAAACCACAGATTTATAGAGATTTGTACCAAACATGTCTTTCTGTGCTTGTAGCTGAGCCCGCCAGACAAGCTCCAAACAAGCGACGGAAAAGGAAGGTATCCGGCGGGAGCACTGTGAGCTCTGGCGGAGGCAGCAATAACAACAGCAACAGCAAAAAGAAGAGTCCAGCCAACAGCTTTTCACTCTCCAGCCAGGTACCTGTAAGCATTGCATCTACTTGAATTCTAGCTGCACCTCCAAACTTCAGCTGAGCAAGGCATTGAAAAGGGTGGGAGGGTTGGAAAGAAAGGCAGAGCGGTCAGAACATCATTTGTGGGTGTATATTGGGAGGAAGTTTGGGTTGCTAGCGTGTTTAGGAGTAGTTGAAAAAGCAGGTTAGGGTGGAGACAGTTCAGGGAGGTATTTAGGTTCAGTAAGTGTGTGTGTGGGGGGGATTAGGGGTTGATTTTTATAATTCTATAGAGGATGAGTAGATTTAGATATTAGATCCCCTCTTGTAAACCAGTAATGGGCAGTCCCTGGTCCTCTGGGGTCACAGGTTGAAGGGTTTATCATATAGAGGAGGTGCAACTGGCCTCCGTCTCTGCTTAATATATTTTGGGGCCATGGGGGGGGGGTAGGGTTACCTTGCTCTGATTTCCAGTGGGACAGTTAGGCTTTCACTCTAAATCTACTGTATTAACCCAGTCTTAGACTTACCACTGAGTCATGAGCACATGATTTTACACAGCACCGCTGTCTTTGCTTACTTGGTTGCTTGACTGAACGAACGAGACCCGAGGTGGAATGAAAACACCCCCACCCCCCCCTGTGATGCAGCACTCAAGGATCAGGGATGCCCACTTCTGGCCAGTAGTGAGGGCTTCTTGTCCCTGGTTCTTGAAATGGGGGGGGAGGGAGTCAGGGGCACATGGACAACTTAAATGTCTGGGTAGATGACCTGAACACACACTGTCCTATTGTGCTTGGGTCCAGAATGAGAGGCCACTAATATGGAAAGCTTTTAGTACTTTGGCTCCCTTGGTCCCCAAAGCTTAGATGGTTTCCAGAATAATTCATTTCATAAAGGAAAAATACATTTAAAGTTTGAATTGAACCCAGTCAGGCCAAAAAAAAATCAAACAACTACAACAGAGTTGAGTTCAGGGTTAGTGACCCATGCGTGCAGCCAGTCATTCCGCGCACACCCCTGTATTATGGGGATAATTTGTACCGGCCCTTGCTGTCCCCTTTAGGATGTGATGATGGTGGGAGAGCCCACTCTGATGGGAGGGGAGTTTGGTGACGAGGACGAGCGTCTGATCACGCGGCTGGAGAACACGCAGTACGATGGGGCGAATGGCCTGGAGGATGAGGACAGTTTCAACAGCTCACCTGCACTGGGGGCACACTCGCCCTGGAACAACAAGGCACCCTCCAGTCAGGAGAGCAAGAATGACAACTCCCAGTCGTCCCAGTAGAAAAAGGGGGTCCCTGCCAACTCCCTTTATAAAAAAAGAGAAAAAACCCCCCCCACTGGGATCCACCTGAGCCAACATGCTAGCAAGAAGGGAGGGTGGCCTCGAGCACTTAATTTTTGTTTTTGTTCTGTCGTGATAAAAGCAGAGCGGGTGATGAAATAGATGGACTTATTGAGCTTATTGCTGTCACATGAAGGGCATTTCAGCCAATCTAGCTCCCTCACATTGTTGCACATGGTCAGTGGTGCTCAGCCTTGACCCTAGTCTTCTCGGCTCCAGCCAGTCCTCTTAAAGGTGTGGTGAGTCTGGCGGGGTGGCGGCGTGCGTGCATGCATACATACATGCATGTATGTGTGTTTACTCCCCCATGATTGCTCACCACAGCGTTTGAGCCAAAGTTGGCTTGTCCTGTTATCCGAGTGCTCGCAGCGGTGCCCAAGTCAGCGGGTTCTTGTTCCAACCTCGGGTCTCTCAGGTGTGCGTTCTCCTCGACCCCGACGCACCTCGCTGTTTCTGTTGTGTTCATGTCACAGGGAAGAAATGCTTAGCTTTTACTTAACCTATGTTTTTGCAGGCTGCAGAAAACTGTGTGCACTCTTAGTATCAAAATTGAACGTTCGGTTTTTAAAAACTCAATTATTTGTTTTTGTAGGACCTGGTTGGAACAAAAACCTGTACAGTGCCGGAGCTTGAGGACCGGAGTTGAGAACCACTACGCTAAATCTTAAACACACACACACACACACATACTGACACACACTGACAGACACATACTCATACCCACACACACACACACACACACACACACACACCCCCACAACCTGTGCACACACTAACACAACCACCTTACACCTTCAGCATAAAACATTAAGGTACTGGAGAGGTGGTATGCAGCGCCTGGACCAGAGCACCAGACGCTAACAGAAGTGTGTTTTTATTTTCAATGGTTTAGACTTAATTTGATTTTTTTTAAACATTTTTTTGTAAACAATTTCTTAAAATAAACAGACAAGCAAGTAAACAACAAAAAAAACACCCCAAAATATTCTTTGCACTGTTTTCCACTATTAACGGCAATCTATTTTTCTTATGAATTGACGGTGTATTTTTTTTCTTTTCTATTATTGCTAATGTAAGAACTGTAAACATCTGAAACCTGCAGTATATTAATGTAGAAATATTTGCTGTTAGATCATTCTTATTGTGATGGTAATAACTTTCATGTAAGTCTATCCTTGATATGTCCTCCATCTGTCTCAGGCATCCCGCTATCATTCAGCCCTTTGGCTTCAGTGCTTAAACAGGCGGGGGACAAACGGGGCCAGTGCTTCTTAGGTGTCTGAGAGTTCAGAATAGCACACTGGAAACCAGTTTCCCCAGCTAAATTTCCATCGAGCACTTGGTTCACATCTGTTGTCTTATCATTGCAGAACTGTTTGCTTTGTCTTCAGATCTCTATATTGGGGGGGGGGGTCCTCTATTCAAAGAATATAATAACAGAAATCAAATTTGCTACTCAAAAATATTTTAAAAACAAGTTTTGATGGGGTTGTAAAATAAGAAAGACTTTTGTATTAACTTAAGCTTCCCAGAAATGTTTTTAAGTACAATTAAGAAAGCTGCAGACCAAGGAGCTACATGTAAAGATTCTTATACTGTTTAAACGGCGCTGTTTTATGTTATAATAATGAATCATTTGTTGGGCTTTACTCATGTTTGTGTCTGTGCTTGTATATTTTTAGGTAGCAATTTCTGTAAAAGTTATTCTATGTATTCCTCCCTAGAACTATGAGATACTCAATCTAATGTAAAGAGATGAAAAGCCTCGTAAGTTTTTTGTTTTTTTTTAAACGTGATTTTTAATGGTACAATCACTGATTAAAAAAAGAATTTTGCCCTCATTTTAGCAAACTGTATTTATTTTTCTATGTACTGATGTTCTGTTTAGGTTGGACCCACCTGTACAATATTCATGATGATATATGGAGGAATTTGTGGGGCTGCTGAGTCAGTTAATGCCAATAGAGGACATTCTGTTGTGTTTTTCTGAGATACAGTTCCCAGGCCGCTCTGTTGGTTCAGTATTATCGAGGAGAAATTTTAAATGCCATTGATATTGTGGAAGTGTCGGATGTATTTGAAAACTAATAAATGGCAACATTGAGAGAAAATGTTGACCTCTAATTCATCCATTTGTATGCCTCAAGTTCCTTAGATGCTGGAAATGTGCCACAATGTGGCAACCTTTATTGAAAATGAATAGGATTGACCAAAACTTTTAATTATACGATATTTATGGTTTTGTTTTTAGGCTATTTGGTGGTGGATTTTCAAACAAATTTTAATATCTGAGAGAAAAAAAATAAAGGAAAGTTAACCACTCACAGATCTCACCCGGGGGGGGGGGAAGAGTCTTAAAGCTGCTGTGTCAGGGTTTGCAGAGAAATGGGGGGTGTGGGTGGGGTGACCATCAGCATCACCCAAATGCCAGCTAACAGCCATTTATGGTAATTTGTAGACTCATCCAGCAGGGGTCTCTCAGAACACAAGAGTGAACAGCCTGTCAGAAATTCCTCCATCTTTGGCTGAAAGCCCTCTGTAAATCTACACTAGGCTGCAGGCTTTTGTGTTGAAATCCTTATTCATTGTTTCCAGCACTCCAAGTCTACTTTTGTGGTGTATCAGTTCAGCTGGCAGACAGAGATGAATCTAGGCGCAGCTTAACACCCTGTGTTTTCTCGTTGGGAAATATGAGTGTGTGAGATGGAGATGAAATGGAAATGCACCCATAGCTGGCTCCTGTAGCGTCTCATCATAGGGGTGATTTTATATATATATATTTTTTGCCAGGTTTCTGTCATTGATAATTCATGTATGGTATCAATAAAGATGAATTTTCACGGAAAGACTTTGTTGTCTTTATTGCTGGTGATTCCCAGTGGAAAACATTTCTGGCTGTTCTTGTTACAGAAAGGTGTACATGCAAGAAGGTCACATTGGTTTTGGCTGCTCCCTTGAGGGGTCGCCACAGCAGATCTGCTTCCACCTCACCTTATCCTTCACATATGACTCCAGATATTTAAACTCATTCACCTTCACTACCTCTCCTCCTTGCAGCCTCGCAGTTACACCTGTCTCCCTCTCATTCACACACATGCATTTGCTTCTACTGTCTTTCATTCCTCTTCTCTCCAGAGCCTCTCCACAGATCACAAAGTTATCTGTAACCATCATAATCCACTGGGAGTCCTTCCTGATCTCATGTCAGCCTGTCCATCACCACTGCAAACAAGAAGGGGCTCAGAGCCCTCACCATTGTCTTACTTTCCTCATACATTTCCTGCATGACCTTCACATACTTCTCTACCATTCCTGACTTCCTCATGCAGTGCCACAGTTCCTCTTTTGACACCCTATCTATGCTTTCTTTAGATCCACACACAGTACAACTCCCTCTGACCTCTGCATGTCTCCATAAACACTCTCGCAAGTATACTGCATCTGTACTGCTCTCTCTCAGCATGAAGCCATACTGCTGCTCACTGATCAACTTTATCCTTCTGTAGTTATTACAGCTCTGCACCTCATCCTTGTTACTGAAAATCAGTACCAGTACCATTCCTCAGGTATCCACTCACTCTTCAGGATTCTATTGAACAATCTGGTTATGAAGTTGACATCTCCATGCCTTCACATGTATGTCATCTGGACCAGCTGCCTTACCTTTAGACCCTTAAATGAGGAATTATTTTGCTCATTCCCAGTTATTTGGTTTTGTTCTTGCACTCTACAAGAGTTGCATTGCATGACTCCGAGTTCAATATTATTATTATTTATCTCACACTGCTGCACCTCAGTTCATCCATTGTCTGAAGAACTCCAGTAAAAACAAAACAAAGCATGTTTGTTTCCTTCTCCTAGGACCCTGCATCCTCGTATGAGGACATTACATTTCGGCTTTGCTGCACCTTACGCTTCATTCTGCTCAATAATGTTTTATACTTCGTTAACCCTATAACTTTGACTTTGCTGTGGGCTTTGTTATGCTGTAAAATAAGCCCACTGTCCCCATCTCAGATTTTTAAAATTTTTTTACAAAAGTATGTAAGAACAATGTAACAAAATACAACTTTCTGTTCAACACAGAAGCTTAGTGTATATACATATCAGGTCCATCCAATCACATACAGCTAGGAGAAATTAAAATGCACTGTAAACAGGAACTCAGGTGTCAGGAGGTTAAGCCTTCCTTCTTGCCTACTTTCCTACTTGACTGTATGCCCTTGGTAAACATGAGATTTCAAAAGGAGGTGGGTGGAGTCATCAGATGGTAGCCTCCAGCTTGCATTAGGGCAAGTTTGCAGCCGAGTGTAATGCACCAGGTATGATAAGTAGTACCTGTAAGTCTGAGGAAATGGTTCTCAGCTGGGAAAGGGTGGAGTTGCTGTCTCGGAATACTCGTGAACAAGTCTCGGGGTCTTGTTCACGAGTGAGGGGAGAGGGGAATCTGGGGAGAGGTCATGGGGGCAGCAGCCCAAGCAGAGAAACCCAGACCTTCCTCGCCCCATGGCCTGCCCAGGACGCATCATAGTCAGATGTCTGAAACACCTCAACTGGCTCATTTTGATGTGGAGAGGCAGAGACTCTACTCTGAATACCTCTCAAATTACTGCACTTGTCACCCGGTCTCTAAGGGAGTGGCTAGCCGCTTGTTCTTTTGGTCACTCATGCAAAGCTCGTCACTGTAGATGAGGGTAGGGACATAGAACGACTGGTAAATTGACAGCTTCATCACATTCAGCTCTCTTCACCACAATGGATCAGAGCAGCATCCACGTCACTGCAGCCACAGCCCCAAACCATCTGTCAGTCTCCCACTCCCCTCTCTCCTCACGCATGAACAAGACCTTGAGACTTGGGGCAACAAATCATCCCTAACCCAGAGTGGGAATTCCACCCTTTTCCAGCTGAGGACCATTGCCTCAGACTTACAGGTACTAGTTCTCATACCTGCTGCTTCACACTCAGCTGCAAACCGCACTTGTGCGAGCTGGAGGCGACCATCTGATGAAGCCAAAAGAACCACATCATCTGCAAAAAGCAGAGTTGAGATTTTGAGGCTACCAACGTGGAAGCCACTTGGCTACATCTAGAAATTCTGTCCATAAAAATGATTCAATTCAGTTTTATTTACATTGTTCCAAATCACAGCGGTCACCTGAAGATGCTTTATATTGTAAGATAAAGACCCTACAAAAAATCCTAACAATCAAACGACCCCCTATAAGCAAGTACTTGGTGACAGTGGGAAGAAAAAACTCCCTTTTAACGGGAAGAAACCTCCAGCAGAACCAGATTCAGGCAGGGGCGGCCATCTACTGTGACCAGGAGCCTATCCCAGCTGACACGGGGCGAGAGGCAGGGTACACCCTGTACAGTTTGCCAGCCTGTCACAGGGCTGACACAGACAACCATTCACACTCACATTCACACCTATGGGCAATTTAGAGTGACCAATTAACCTACCCCTGCTAAGTGCATGTCTTTGGACTGTGGGAATGTCATTCTCTGTGAGGCAGCAGTGCTAACCACCGTGCCACCTGTTTTGAATTTTTGAATACCAAATTATCCAATCCTGCATTTCCTGGAATGAGGTATATCTTCTGCCATTTTGAGAACAATTTACATACTGGCTATGATAATTGATTCACACAAGTACATTTTTGTATTCCACTTATCAGTCTAATTGTTTATAGCAATTTTGTCCAAACGAACAAAGTTCTTCAGTCCGGCCACATTTGTAAATACGAACAAGTTCTTAATCTGTCGGCCTGGTTAAATAAAAGTTAAAATTAAAGTCAGTGAATCATCACTGTGTTCTCAACCTCACAAGGATCATGAGGTTGAACAGGATGAGTCACCAGTGTTGCCTTATGGTCACACTCACTGGCTTCTCTTTGGTAAATGCAACTGGGAAAAGATTCAGAGATTATTCTGCACATTTTGTTAAGCTGCTCATTCAGGCATCATTTTCTTGTTTAACAGAGAATTAAATGACATGTTATCTCAAGGGCACACAATGATTAAGCTTAGTCACCAAGGGAAATCACTACATTATGAGTGGCACATAGCCCAAAATCTTGGATTAAGGTGAAGCACCTGTGCGTGATCAGCAAATGACTGTTGATGATTGTTTACCTGATAAGAAAATGCTGCAGGACAAAACTCAGCTCTTTCCGTTAGGGGAATTTTATACCTATTTTGCAAAGTTGTTCCTAATAGTTAATGTTTCCACTTCACACACAGTATTAAATTCCCTGCAAATGGTAGACACTGTTCACAAACTATACCTTGTAGAAAAAAAAAAAAAATCAACAGTGACATTAGAGTGAGTCTCTGTCTGTATGCAGTGTCACTTCCGTCTTCTGTTCCAGTGTGGTGGTTGTCCTTCTGAAAGGAAGCTTTGCACAAAAGGAAGGACATTTATTTTTTAAGTCAGTTATTTTGTCGTTGTAAGAATGCTTCTCGGCAATAAATCGTAGAGCATTTGAAAGCCAAGTTTAGTTTCATGTTGAGTGTTGTTCAGTCTGTCTTGACTTGTACCAGCTGCACAGTCTATCTTTTGCTTTTGACAATGTTGTTGTCAGCTGCTGCCAAAAATATGCTCGTTATGTCTAAATATTTTAAAGTATTTCTTGGCCGTCTTTAGCTTGTTTTTTTTTTCTCTCTCTCGTCCCAGTTGTGTGCTTTAAATGCCCGGCATGTTTGGGCTCTGTCCCCGTGTATATCGAAACCACGCCTTGCGGTTCACATTCCAGATGTGAACTGATTCACTTGGGAGTGACCGGATGATCAAAAATGATGTTGGACTGTGATAAATAATTTAAATAAAATTTCTTTAAAATAATTGTTTTTTTTTGTGTATTTGTTTTCCGCCAATCCGATAAGTAAAACCATGTCCCAAATTTGAATACTATTTACCTAAATGTTTCTCGTACGCTGAGTTTGATCCACCTTCCTTGTTTTATTTCCTCCCTAAATATCCAGGAAACAAAATTAATAAAAAAGCTTTTTTGTTTACTTTTTCATGGCTCCTCCTTCCCCCTGCCTTACACTCACTGCCTCTGTGAGTTACTCTCTTTAGGACCCTCCCTTTCCACCCTCCTTCCATCTATTTTCTCTCTCCCTCGCTTCTCGGTGGCAGTTCTCTGCAAGTCATCACACAGTCTATTTGACAGCAAGTCTGGAGTGTATCAGATTTCTTCTGTGGGACGGTAGAGTCACACTGAGTCGGTAGACGGCGGAGCAGCACCAGGGACCTTCAACTCTCAAAAACCAAGGAAGGTATGATTCCTGAATGACACTGGCTGAATTATCTCTTCCACATTCTGCTTCCCTCCGTGTTTCGGTTACTTTATGATTTTCCTCTTTCACTTTGACCTCACTTTCGCTCACCTTCTCATTCAAATTCTTACCTCAGCTGATGTTTAGACCTGCGGGACATGCACAAACTCTCTCCAGCTTAAATATCAGCAGTCTTTTATGAGTTTGCTTGGTATTGCGAAACTCACGACAGACTGCTGGAACTCACATAATATAGAACGAGAAAATGGAAGCAGCATGTGAGTGAGTTTCATACGTAGAAAAGATGTATTCATTTTGCTGACTGAAGTTATGAAAGACAAATGTGGCTTTGGATAAACAGTGGGGATACAGGTATGTGAATCATATACAGGTATGTGAGTCATATAGAGCTTGTTTATGTGTTTAAACTATAAACACACTTCTGTGCCATTCTGTGAAAGCATCAATCATCAAATTTTATGGAACCTTTCCTGTAATTAGGAAGGTCAGCACTCCTCTTACATCCCAACTGAAAGTCTCCAGATAGGAGTCAGAAGTCTAGAAGGGCACTTATCAGAGTATAAAGAGGCTTAACATTCAAGTTTACCATTTACAAAATACCATTGTTGTGTTTCTTCTACAAAATGCCATCAGTGCCCCCCCCCCCTCTTGCCTGGCTGCATGTAACTGTGCTGCTGCCTTATTTTTCTGGATGACTCAGTCTGTGGGTTTCTGAGTCTCATCTTCCGTCTCTATTTTTCCTGCCTTGTGCGGATGTACCATGGTAATCAGTTTCATTGTGCTGTCTTTCAGATGTGCTGAGAAGGATCTTGTGCCATGAGTTGATTGTTCTCTGTGGAACTGCCTTCTGCCACTGCTTTTACCTGCAAACATGGGGTTATTTGAGAAGATGAGGGGCAGCGCCGGAGCGTTCAGAGGCACAGTGGGAGTGATGCTGATGGCGTTCAGCCTGGCCCAGCCAGTCCTTTCACAGACTGCTTGCAAAGATGCGGCCCTACAGGACCTTACCCAGCCTCAGTACTTGGACACAGTCAAAAACAATACGGCCTTTATGGCAGCCCTGGTCCAGTCCTTTCTCTACACAGTGGAGCCTAGCTCCTTTCCTACAGGTTAGTGTGACCCTTACTGCATTGTTCTGATGCATGACAAACACGTCTGGCTTCAACCACAAAGAGCAGGCAGGAACTATTCAAATCACAATCAAATATTTTGGCTTTCATGGGGCTTTTCATGGGACAACATTTCCCTCCAAGTTAAAGGTGGGACAGTGTTAACTTGCACTCTTGCTCTGTGATAGAAAGAATCAATTCACAAAGATGATGAAATTGGTTAATCAGTAATAATTTAATGAACATTCGGACATTTTGTAGAGTCAATATTTAACTTTTGTGTTCTCTGTTTTTTGTAGGAGTCCCATATCCTAGTTTGAACTTGTCACATCTGTTGTCCACTTGCTCCTTAAATCTGTGTAATAATTCTGTGTAATAATTTATTTATGGATAAAAATGGATTCAAAAAAGCCGTCACAGCACTTGGACCAGTTCACTCAATTTAAAAGTAGGGATTGTCAGTATTAGTATTGGATATGGTTTATGGAATATTGGGTAGAGTTCAAGAAATGACCTCTTATTTTTCCATTTTAACGGAGGTCGCCAGAGTTTGACAATATATATATATATATATATATGAACGTA
>VOQJ01012916.1:33839-49740 GCA_015052665.1 Apistogramma diplotaenia
GTGATAATTAACCAAAATCCATTAAAAAAAAAAAAAAGGCAACACTTCCATATAAAACCCAGCAGCAGGAGTTAGAAGGTTCTGCTGTTCCAGTAAAAAATACGAGAACATCCAGGTTCAGATACAGTATCTTAAACAGAGCAGCTGGAGCACACAGGCGCAGGCAGATGCCACTTTAGCTCAGGAAAAAGTGGCCGTTATATTTGTATTATCAGCACTCCTTTGTTTGATGGAATTCCTACACAGCTTAAAGCTTCGCAATGCAAGATCATTCTCACTGACGTGCAGTAACACTGTAACACTGCAGATACAGGATATACACATTAAGACTACAGATGCACTGACAGGACTTTTCTTTCTTTATCTGCACGTACCAGGTAGGAATAAGACAACAATGCTAAATTACTAAGCTCAGGTGTATTGAGGAAAAGACCAGGAATCACTGACTTGACTTAAAAACTGCATTTCTAACCCTGTAAAGCAAAATGCAACAAAGAAATACTTGTTATTGAACTAATACATAAAAAAAAAGGATAACATTAGCTGAAAACTGCAATAAACTCCTTACAGCGAAATATACATGCAAATAGAAATGAGGAGAAATGCACAGATCTGAAATGAACTGTTTACCTCTGTGCTGCACATCACTCATCCAGCTATTTGTCAGTTAATGCAATATGATACAATCGATCTGTGAATACCTGCAGTATTTACACTGGTGGGGTCTTCAGTAGTCATTTAATAGTTTCTAGTAGTCATAGTTCAGCTGTTTAAAAATACAATCATATATGATAATACCTGCATTACACTGATAGCACGCGTTACATACTGATATGATTCAGTTTTCAATAGGATTGTCATCACACTCTGATTCACACTTTGGTCAGATTATGCGTTGAATGTTGCATAAAAGAGGTTTCGTTCTCCATTTTGTGATTGTTCACTTCTATGTAAATCAGACTGGGCTAGCAGGTAGAGCCACCCTCGCCCTTTGAATAGTTGTTTGTGTGCAGGACTGCTGTTCAGGTGTTTCTGCCGGAGCACAGCTGTTACACAAAGCTGAGTCTGCACTGGGGTCTGTGACAGTGCTGGCCTGATCGGTGGGCTGGCGAGGCAGTGCTGGAGGGGGGAATAACGGTGACTGGAGGATGTCCACGTAGCGCTGGCTAGGCTTGGTCTCCCTCTGCAGCACTTTTCTCAGCAGGGGTTTCAGCAGCCCGACGGTCAACTGGCTGCTGTGGGGGTCCGTGAAAGGAGCGGGAGTGGAAGAGGTCGAACTGGACACGGGGAAAGAAGAGTAGTGTGACGAAGTGCTGGGAGAGGGGAGGTTTTTCAGAACCAAGTTCAAGATAGTGGTGACGGTGAAGTCTTCGGGGCACAGTGTCCACAGCAGGTCCAGGTAGGGATCCAGGTCTCTGTGATGGGCCACCTCATACAGCAAGGTAGTGAATATCTCCTTGTTGAGCAGCGGACTCTGTTTACAGAACTTGTGGGCCACCTGGGTGACCCGCTCCCACTGCCGCTTGCTCATGAGGCTCCGCAGAGCCTGCAGGATGGCGTTAGGTCGACCACTCACGAGCAGTAGCTCCACCTCCAGGTCCTCTTGCTGGTCTCTGTCTGGGCTTAAGCTGGACAAAAGGCACAGCGCTCGTTTATAGAGTGGCACGTTGCTTTCTGTGCAATCCCCTCCTCTCCCACTGGAAAAGCTCCATGACGACGCCAGGCCCAGGCCCAGGCCTGTTGAGCCTTGCTGCTTCTGAGCGAGCTCGAGGAACCTGGGCAGCCAGCTGGGCTGGAAGTGAAAAACTGACCGGCAGAGAAGCTCAAACACAGGCAAAGCAGCCGAGGAGGTGCTTGCAGATTTGGCTTTGCAGTTAGTGAAGTAATCTCCTTTGAGGCTGTGATTGTGTTTTGGGCCCCCGTTGGCGTAGGCTACGGGGCTGGATGTCAGACCAGCACTGAAGACAGTTTTCCACACGTCTGGGGGAGCCTTGCTGGACAGAAGACCCTCACCGTTGTAGTGTAGCTGCAGAGCAGCGTGCGCCGCCTTCCACGCCTGGCGGGGAAAGATGCTGAAGATGGAGTTGAGGTACAGCAGAGCCTCTTTATCCAGCTCCGAACATGACAGCAGCCTCAAAACTTCCATCTCAACTAGACTCTCACACACCGCCTCCACCTCTTTAATGCTTCCCCTCACTAAACTCCCCTTCAGCTCCTCCAGCGAAACCAGAGCCTTCAGCTCGGCCTCGAGAGAACCCATTAGCTTGTCTTGCCCTGCGATACATCCTCCTCCTCCATTTTGGAACAGCTGTACTCCCTTTTGCTTCAACCCTGTGCTGAGGTAGTTGAAAAGGATGGAGGCTAAAGAGATGGGAGCCTGGAATCTCCCCCCTTTCTTCAGTGAGTCCACAGTGAGTGGGGTGCTGCTTAGGCTTCTCTGCTGGTAGTATTTACAGGCTTCTTCAAAGACAGCTTCTACCAGGAGAGCTCCAGGATCAATACTCTCCACTGCACTGAAACCAGGGGGTTTGGTCCTGAAGCTGCAGTCTCTGGAGTCCATCTCCCTGCTCACCACTACAAAAAGTCCAGTTTCTGAGAGCAGGTGAGGCGTACACGTGTCTGTGCTGGTTGAATATAATAATCCTTCACTCTTCAATACAATCTTTTCCAGCTCTCTGCCACAGTTCAAGTCTATCAGATGCAGGGTTTGGCCCATAATTAGTGCAATGGTGTCCTCATATATACACAGGCTGGTGTGCGTGCTGCAATCTACCAAACAGTCGTCTTCTAGTTTGTATACCTGCCGCAGGACCCCGTCTTTTTGCAGGAGACAGAGCCAGCCCGTGCTGAGCAGCAGAAGCAGGTCTCCACAGACTGTGGGAGAGAAGCTGTGGATGTCAGGTGGCTCAAGAGGAGACAAATATCCTAAGCAATCGATTACCAGTGTCGTGAAGTCGGCCTCTTTAGCTGAAAGCTTTTTTAGGGGGGTGTTTCTGCATGTGGTGCTGACTGTGAAGGAGTCATGGCGAGGGGACCAGGAGAGGAAGAATTTGGAGATGTTCAGCAGCGGCTTCACCTTCAAGTCAGGAAGAAGGTGAACATATTCCCCAGAGCTGATCACAGTGAAGTCAGGATTATTGTGGAGGGCGATTTTTACCCCTCCTAAGTTGACCGCAGTCTCTTTCACCTCAAAGTCACGTCTGCAAACACAGTATCTTAGTTTATTCCTCGTGGCACTGAGGGCAGGGGAGCTTTCCGACGGCGGCCGCTCCTCACACCATATGATAAGATTAGAGCAAGCACAGACCGACACCACTCTGGCCCGCGGACTGTTGCACAACTGTGATGTTTGCAGGAGATACCAGCCAGTCTTGCACTCCTGAAATTTCCAAAACTCGGCTTTTCCATTTTCATAAACCACTGCCACAACTACTGCACCACTGCTGCTGCCACGATGCTCCAGATATATAATATCCACGATGGGCACGGTCACATACAGATCCAGTTTCCTCTGGTTTAGGGCCAGCTGGGGTCTTTCATACTTGTCAAAAGTCACAAGACTGACCTTAGGCTTGCGGAGGATGACATGGATGTGACGTCCATCTGGGCTCAGACGAACACTGTTAATCTGCTCGTTGAGTATCTCTTTCAGCTCTTTACCTCCAGAAAAGTCCCCGAAATCTGACAGCTGCTCCAACACCAAGCGCGCCATATTTTACCGTTTCCACACCGCGCAGCCGCTCGTAAATACTTTGCCACAGCGCATTAACTAGCCTGCTAGCTTTTGTGGCACATAATCAGGAGTCCGGAGTAGCTAACTGACTGGCACCCCGTTTGGCTTCATCCTTAAAGTCCGTGCGTGAGGAGACATCCCCCGACAGCCGTCGACTCCGGTAAACCCATGCTTGCAGACGACAATGACAAACAGTTAGCTACCAGTGACTAAGTTTTAATCGACAAAGGCACTCTAGTGATTCCACTTCTGCGCTAACGCTGCCCTGACATCACGGGATTGTTAATTTCCGGATACCCAGGCTATTTTGCATAAGAGGAGGAGCTGAACGGCAGCGCGAAGGCTGCAAAGATCGTCCTCAGGCAGAGAGAAGAGCAACTGCCGCCGCACGCTGGTCTTCAGTCAGACTTGATGTAATCAAGATCAATCAACAGTTTAATCACTGTTCACTTGAAAGCAGTACATTAGTACAAGAAATGGTAAGTAGATCCAGTACACACGTTTGTAAACCTTCTTCGGTGGCATTACATTATTACACTACAATATTATAGAATCTGTTGGATGTGAAGGAAGAGAGACGCAAACAAAAAACAACAAAATATGTTATGGTGTCTATCTGCTGCCTGTGTTTATGGACGCTTGGTTCCGCTATGGGAAAAAAAAAAACAAGGAAAACTTTATTTTTTCGTTTCTTTTCTTTTGCTGCCATTCTTAAGTCCAAATTTCAGGTTACTAATTCAAAATTTCCACTTTAAAATTCAAATGTATGTGAATATAACTCAAAAATTTTAAAAGTTAATTCGAATTCGAAGTTATAAAGTCGAAATTATGGCTAAAAAAGCTTCCGTAATGCTATACCCTGCATGAATCGCTGACTTTTAAATACATGTAAGAACTGTTGGTACTAGCACATGCATTTAATTTTGGTCTCGTTTAATTTGTGTAGATTATAGTATTCATTTAGATCACTGTGTCCTTTTAATTGTAAAACAGAATTTTCCTTAGGGGCAGCATGATATCATTGCTGCCTCACAGCTAGAATGACATCTGGAAGGCCTGTGTGGAGTTTGTGAAGTCTAAATTGCCCATAGGTGTGAATGGTTGTCTGTCTCTCTGTGTTGGCCCTGTGAAAGGCTGGTGACCTGTACAATGTACAGATGTACCCTTCCTCTTGCCCTATGACAGCTGGTATTCTGTAGTCTGCTTTTACTAGTGAATAATTAGCAGATTTTTTTGCTGTTTGCATTTATGATCACTGGAGTAACTTTGGAACTTCAGTAGCAGTTCAATAATGGGGTACATTGAACTGTTTAGTTTTGTTTAGTTTGGCCTGGAGTGGCATTTTGAGCAAGAAACTGGCCTCAGATACAGCTTGGTAGCTGACTTTGACCCCTATCTTTCTGAGGTTAAGGAAACAAAAAAAGCACATGGCAGTTTGGGAATCAGTAGCTCCACAAGACACACAAAGAACCTTGGTAGTAGAAGTGTAACCTTATGTGGAAAGAAAGCATTTTGAAATGTTGTGAAAAGTCTGCTGATATTTAAAGTGTGTGTGTGTGTGTGTGTGTGCTTAGGGGATTTGACTGGTGTTTGCTTGCATACAGTTATTATGCCCCAGCGTATCCTGAAGTTAATTTAAATAATGCTTCAAAATAACTATCCACATAAGTGCCTGGGAGCATTTTTTCAAGTTGGCTGTCAAGTGGCACAGCTTGCTCCTTGGAGGACTTTGGTTCCATATGTTTCTGCAGCACATCAAGCAAAATTAGGGCAGAGAATACATTCAGTGGTGCTGGTGCTGGAAACAGGTCGAACACATCATCCACCTAAACCCAAATGAGGAACTAATGCTTTTCTACTTTGACAGCTCTCTTTTAAAAGGTTGTTTTTAAACCTTGTGGTGTAACTATGGAAACCAGTGTACCTCCACAGATCTGGCGGCAAGAGTCCATCTTAACTGGCACAAACTGAGAAACCGCTATAGCACGTTCTTGTTCATTTTGGCGAAAGGGTGCGAAAAACGACTGGCGGGCAGTAAACAGTCTCGGCAGAGGTAATACCAACCTGAGAACGTGACTCGCTTAAATCAGCTTCCAAAGGGCGAGCCAGCTTCTTGAATCCCACATATGTGGTTGCAGGAGGATTTGAAAGGTGATGTTGGTCAGGCTTAGTGTCTGTAAACAAACAGCCTGCTAGGTATTTCCGAGGCTGCTAACATAGCACACACAAGAACACACAGGTAGGGGAAAAAAACGTATTTGGCTTGGATAGAAAATAGTTTATTACACTGGGAGTGAAAGGCTCAGTGGTGACTCAGTGGAAGTGAATGCCTGCGTGCTATTAAGGCCATGTTTATTGCTTTAGCAAATTTTAGGTGCTTTCAAGTCAGCCCACTCTGAAGCTGTGCTGAACATGTTGAGATATTTTAATGTATAAGGCCTCTTTATTCTTGGAAGCATTTAGCAAGTAAAAAAATCTGAGAAGGTGCTAATTACAATTATTTACTTTCCTTCAGTGTTGCTTCTTTTAAAAAAATGTATTAATTAGTCGAGTTCCCGACAAAGTTCTCTCTGTTACATACGCAGCTTTGAGTGAAGTCTCACTATTGTAATAAAGTGAGGGCACCTATGATTACATTAAGGCTTGTTTGGCTTGCTTGTGTTTGATAATATTAACCAAATTAGCAGGAAAGCTTGTGATACCAATAACGTAATTAAATCATGCTGAAGTGCCCACTGCCTGCCCCTAAGTCGAGGTATCTGTTGCACAAGCGTCTTTGTTGACAAATGAAAAGAATCATATTCATAAACCTGTATGACAAGTTAATCTTAGCTAAATATGAATGTTTGTTTCTGGCATGTCTATGAGTTCACCTCACATCCAGAGGGAGGCAGTATTGATCTTCACTCACTGCACTCGGGCGATTTGAAAGCTCAGAGTCCAAAATGATGAAAGAAAATATCTGAAAAGTGCTCACTGAGATATAGTAGAATACGGGCAGTGTTTTTCTTACTCTCACCGTTACCCCCCGAGTGCACAAATGCACTCAATCGTACTCCGGAGACAACACTCGCTGTGTGTTTCGATTAATATCACATGTCTGCACAGAGCCGGCGTCACAAGGCCGACGTCTTCTCTGACCCACAGTTGGCTGAACTTGTCCCTTAAATCTCGTGACTTTTTATTGTTTCTATTTTGCTTCGCTGCATCTGGGCAGTGTGAACTGTCCGGCACATTTTTCATTCATTTTTACAGCAGTGTTTGAGCAGCTGTGGGGGAGATCCAAGGTAGTGATGTGCTGGTCACAAAAGCTGCATCTTTAGACCTTCCCAGTGTGAAGTTTGGTTTTTACTAATAAATGACCCAGCTGAACAGTAACTCAGGGGTCGCCCTTTCAAAGCCTTCAGCTCTCATAGGCTGCCTCTGCTGTACCAGAAACCACTTTAAAGGAGCCGGGCTACCCATTCATAGAAGTGTGCGTCTGTGTATTTATGTCCTATTATGTCTCTGTGTCATTGCTGATAAAGTATATGGATGCAGTATGTTATTGAAACAGTATATTTAAGCCTAGTCGCCTAGAGACAGGCTTGCCTTGAATTAAAAAACACACACACACAAAAAAACCCCGCCTTCTATTACAAAGTGTGTTTATTCTGCTGTGCCGGTAGACAGGAAGATAAAGTGCTTGTCTGGAGATGTAAAGAGGGTTGGATGCAGGGGAGATTTCCTTTTTGAGTTATAAGACGCAGGAAAGAAAACCCCGTGGCTACAAATGTTTGTTGCTCACGGCGGGCGCAGAAGATGCCCTTTGGCGTCACTTCTTTACAGATCTGGTTTTAATTTGAGCACAATTTAGGAGTAAGAATCGTCTGTGCAGGAGAGAGATCTGCCAGGATGCTCGGGTTCTGAGTGCGATGCTACGTCCCTGCATCTGTTACATGAAAGTTGCAGCTGTCAGTCTCCTGTCCGCCGTGAGAACACGCAGATATTACTGTCAGTTTACTCTCGCTGTTGAAAAGCTGTCATGTGTGGCGCTTCTCTCTCCGGTTACCTTCACTGGGGGATTTTGTCTCGAGCTTCAGGGGTCTCTCACTGATTCTCCTCTGTGCTGACACAGAGCTGTATTGCAGGAGATGAAGCCGTCCATCATATTTTTTATACTCTTACAAGTCACAATCAAGAATAAAGGGATCTCAATGCCGCTTGTCTTATAGGATTGTGCAGAATATTTACCAAGAAGCTCAAAAGTAAGGATTTTTGTAGCATTACTGAAATATTTAAGGCTTTAGTGGCTTTGGACAAGCAGAAAATTTAATAGCTGCTTCAAAGCTGTATGAACGATGTTCCTCATCTGGATTTTTTTTTAAATGGTAGAGATTAATTGAGTGTCTTAAAACGTAAAGCTTTTCTCTCCACGTCTTATTTTCCTCAACACTGTTCTAAATCATTTCCAGTAGGATTCATTCAAGCATCCAAGCACTTCCCAGCAGTTGTGACCGTGTCTTCTGCACCGTTTAGGGGTCGACACGGTGGGTCATCTGCCTCCATCTCATTCTGTCCCTTGCATCCTCTTCTGTGACACCAACCCGCTGCGTGTCCTCCTTCGCTACATCTGTGAATCCTCTCTGTGGTCTTCCTCTTTTCTGCCTGCCTGGCAGCTCAATCCCCGCCATCCACTATCCCTCCTCTGCACACGTCCAAGTGGAAATCTTATCTTCTTCCACTCTGCCACCTCCAGCTTGCCCTCCTGTCTTTTGGCTAGTGCCAAAATGTTTATTGGCCCTGATTGTGTTGTAATGGAGTGAACTGATCTCAGCGAAATCCTTGAAATGAAACTTTTGATGTTCCTGAAACGAACTCCACGGAGAGGTCGCGGCAGCGCTGACACGTCTGTTACATTGTCGCTCACACGAGATACGATACCCCGCCTCATCGGCTGATTAGATAACAGACCATTTACAATTGGCTGCCCTTCCACATTTAGCTGCGGCTCTTATCTCAATGATCCATTCGCCGACTCTGAGCAGCAGTAGCATTAGCTCTCACATCACACTATTAATCGGATTCATGGCCCTTGGCTCATTGCGGGCTGTGCTCCTGTTTTGGGAGACATTTTCCTATCCTGCTTGTGTCCTATCTCTGCATCCTGTCTTCATTAAAAAAAGAAAAAAAGCCCACAGAATGTGACTCGTCTCGTTGGCTGCAGTTCTGCCTGTGACCACAGATTGGCAGTATGTGCACTGATGGTACAGCAGCTGTAAGTGGTCATAGGAGGATAAAAGAAGGTCACTGTTATTATGCAGAGCACTGACTGAACTGTATATGTGTATCTAAAGGGCTTAGATCATATACATACTGTACCACCCAATCCTCTGTCAGCCTGTGATTGTGACGAGCCAGCAACATAACTCCATTTCCTCTGTGTTTCATCGCTATAGGAACAGGTGTGAGTCACTGTGCTTGCTGCTGCTTGGAGTGTACAAAGTCTCACTGGAGCTAAAGATCAAAGAACAGGATTCGGCTTTGTCCTCCTTGATTTCCTGTTCATTTCACCTCACCGCCTCTTCATTAATCAGACAGGAATTATATCAAGGTCTCCCTCAACCTCTGGTATTCATGCTCTCGGCTCTCTCTTTCCCTACAACTTTTAGCTCTTGCTTATCTTTCCCTCTGCTTCCATCTCTGTCCAACCATCAGATATAATTGCTGTTGAGATAAACCCTCAGATGCAATTTCTTCTTTTTGTCTCTCAAAAACATCCGCTCTCGTCCCTGCAACATTCACCACTCAAGCGCGTATCACTCTAGCCTTTGATCACACAAAGCGCCTTCTCCCTGGTGTTGGCCTAATTTTTAGTTCTGCATCCACAAAACCTTGATGCTGTAACTTAAAAGACCTTCACCTTTGCTACAGTCTGAGGTGAATTTGACAGCGTGTCAGCATGATCCGTCTCCCTTAACCCACCGCATTATTTGTGTGTGTGTGTGAAAGGCGTGCCCCACTTGCAGGAGGACAAAAAGCAAACCCTGTGATGAGCCTGTATGTGATGAGGGGCCTCAGACGATGAGCTGTGAAATTATGATGCTTCGCCTCGTCATTAGAAATTGGTGGCATTTTTAAACTGTTTGTGTGCGCTTTCAACAATTTCCTTTATGTGGGCCTGTAATAACGGCCCAGACAGAGGAGCGTTACCGGCAGCATCTGCTTACATGCGCTGTCTCCCTTCTCTTTCCCTCCCATCTCTTTTGGCTGCTCTTCTTAATTGAACTGTACATTCTGCTCTTAGACATCTGCATAATGCATCCAGCAAGCCGCCAGACAGCTGCCAGATCAGCCTCAGCGTGCAACTAAAAAGAAAAAAAATCTTTGATTTGCCTGGTAAACTTGCTGAGTTTTTTTGCTTGCTAATTGCATTCAGAATTGCTTGAGTGAATTCCTCATTTGTGTCATACGACTTTGTTTTACTTGAATGTTTTCACCCGTCTAGCTTAGTGTTATTGGTATCACTGTAATGACCAAGTTAGAGTCTCATTTTTCTGATTGCAGCAAAGTTGATCAAATAAGCCGGTGATATTAAAGGCAAAGAAAAAAAACACTTGGGTATTTTTACGGTCTCTGTTACATTTAGATTGTTACCGACATGTCTCCCAGTTTCAATGTTGCAGTTCACAACTAAAACCAGTTTGGGTAATGTGGCAAACAGTTTGCATGTTTACATCCCAACTGTGCCACTGCTCGTCATTCTTGCAGAGTCTGGCTCCCAGAGCTCAGCCGCTACTTTTGGGAGGAGAATAAATCAGAATGATCCTTTTTAATGGAGAAAGGGCGTGGGGTTAAAACTCCTGACAGCAGTCTGCGCTGGCCGTAATCAAGTGTGGTAATGAGCATTACCAGCTTAGGCATGCTGTACTGTGGCTCCCTGGGGAGGGTAAGGAGCCAGATTTCTACTTTTGAGCGATATCACATCATTCCTCGTCACTCCTTTTGACTATGCATGAATTCACCCTAAAAAGATAACCCTGCGTCATTCAAAGTGCAGTCGTGAGACTGAGTGACAGCCTCCCAGTTTCTCCTCCTGACCAGCAGGGGTGTGAAATCTGGCCTAGAGGCAGGGGGTACTTCCGGGCCAGTTGCTTATATCTTGATCGATGGATTGGTGTTGTTTAAGCCTCTTCATCTAACTACTGCAACATCTGGTGTCTGCTTCCTGTTAGAATTTGTCTCACAGAGTGGGGCCGACATGGGCAATACAATTTTGAAGTTTTGAAGTATACATTTTGTAATTTTGTCTCTGTGCAACTACACGGCAGATTTTAAATCAAACAATCTAAATGTAATTAAAGCGTAGACAATTGTACAATTCAGAATTCATCCTGCTACTTCTGTCAGCAGCCACACCATCAATAAAGTGTGGAAGTATGTACCAGATTGTTGATTTGGCCACTCCTAAACTTTACTCCTAAAGTTTTATTTCACAGCCTAATAACAGTCTCCTTCAGTTGCATCAGTACCTGTTTGATCCTCCTATTGACAATACAGGTTTAACATTTGGAAGCAACTTCCTTATCTGTGTAATTTGTCACGGAATAACAAGGAAACAGGTCTCAGCTGTCAGTAACCTTACAGCAGTGCACAGAGTAAAGGGAAAGATCAAAAATAACTGGAATGATACATTTGCCGGTTGTGCTGTCTCCACAGGGATACATGTATGCTGGCAGTCTGGACGTTCTAGGTATGCTCTTTAATCTGTCATTCACCATATGTTTTCAATTAGCAGCTCTGTGCTGCCATTTAAAGTCTGTGGATTTTAAAGGAAAGCTAAAAGCACCTCTGCAGGGGATTCACATCGTGATCACAATTACTGACAAAAAGCCTTTTTCTCTTAAAAATAGAAGCGAAAATGGAAATTGCTGTTACAGTGGAGCTCCAAAGAAAAGCCTGTTCAGGGGTCATTTGGACACATCAGTGTTGCGAATGCTCCTGTACAGGACCATTAAATATGCATGGCTTAAATAAAGATGATTCACAATTTTCCACTGTTGGTAGCCCTGACACCTTGCGTCATCTTCCCTGTAGACCTGTGCACACCTGTATGTCACCTGAATCTTCTCATGCACGGATGGTGGAAGGGATACACATAGCCACACTGTGCACATTACAGCCTCTTTGAGCTATTTGCTGTGTGGCTGCATCTCACGAGGAAATGGCTTTGACACTGTTGGCCTTTGCTTGATAAATTAGGTCCCTGGGTAGACATTCAACATTACACCGCACATTCATTATGACTTAACCACAGGCCATATGGAAAGAAAAGTGCTATATGACCACACATTAGGTGGGCATTGTCAGAAACATAAGCACATAGGTTCCTCCGAGTGTTTGAGAAACCTTTACACAAGCCATCAACACCCAGCGGTAACAATATTCATATTCAATTCACATGTATAGATTACCCGTGGATAGGCGGTATCCTCTTAATTGGCTTCCATCAGTAGATTCTGCAAATTCTGGAGACCATGGGAGCAAAGAGGAATGAGTTCAGAGATGCAGCACACCTCTTAATTGGAAGAAGGTACTCCTCAGGGGACAGAAGAGATAGGTAGAGTGTTTCGCTATGGATATAATTATTTCCTGTGGGCAGCAGGGAAGCCAGAAGCAGACCTGATCATGTAGGGGTTAAAGGCGGAGAGAGGGAGGAGGAGGGAGGGATCAGGGGATGAAGGAGGAAGCTACCTTGAGACTCATTTGTGGAGAGAAAGGGATGCCGAACACTCTTGGACCTCAATCAATGTCCGTCTCCTTCTCCCTCCTGCCTCTCTCTGTCAGCGTGTTGCCTCTTTAGCTTTGCCTCTGAACTTTTAGCCTGCGGAGCTCCAGGTGAGAAGAAACTATCTCAACTTCTGTCCGGATTTTATTCTTTAACATTTCCAAATCATGTAATTCAAACCTCAGGGCTGGGCTGGGTATCAGACCTGTGTTTTAATTTACCAACCTAATTGCAGAAAAAGTGCTGATGTAATTTTCCATTTTATTGTGATGTTCAGTCCTGACCTCATTTACAGATGCTCGGACAGGACTCGGTGTCACGTTAGAATGCACTGGGCAAACATTTTATTTAATGTTTTCTGTTAGGGTGAACAGAAGAATATAATAGACCCTTCCAACACACTTGATGCCAAGTTGCAGAGTGCCCTCTGGTGGACAAACTATATAATGTCAACATTTGTAATATGGGTGAAGGGTGTTTCTCCCAGCGCTTCTTTTACTTTTAACGTTTTCATTTATTGGCCATAATAAATTAAAATACTGATAAATCAGCAAATACCTAATATCGCCTGATAATATCAGCCTGCAGTATCGGGGTCTACCAAATAGGTGCAAAAAGAAAATCACGGTATAAATGGCAGATATCCTATCTGACAGTAACTTGATTTATTTGAATTCATTGCTTATTAAAACTTTGAGGAGCATACATCAAATATATGCTCCTCAAAGTAAGACACTGAATTTTTTTGACCTGTTATCACTTTGTCCTCCTCCGTTACAATGCATTCTTCTGCTCTTTGAGACTATTGTTTTCAGCGTGGTATGGCAGAAGCCCATCTTTCTCATTTATTCCTTTTGTCCACTTTCCTTCTTAATGTTTTGCCCTCCTCTTCTAAGCCTCCTCATATTGCTTTTGTCATACCCATTAGTCCTTAGCATACAATCAATATCTGGGCTTACAGCTCTGCTACAACACAAGTGCTGAAAGAAACGAGTAAGGGATAAAAGAAACTGTAAGACATGGCAACGACTTGTAGTGGTGACTCTTATTGTAGTTTTGCTGTTTATGAAAGCCCCACTTTCTCTTACACACTATGGGTTATTGATTTAAAAAGGAATTAATGCAAAATATTAACATCACCTCTGGTTTCATTGATCTCTTTTATATAATTAGTACACAGCCTTCAAATATTGAACAGCTGGACTCAGAAGTGGTGCAGCATTCATAGATTTATAGTTGTGATTCCTATTTTGTGTCAACAAGGGCTTTGGGAGGGAGGAGAGCCGCTGTCTGAGGTGTAAATTAGACTGTAGATCAGGGAACGTGGCCGACACTCATGCTGCAGGCCTGATGAATGGATAACGGTGCCTCTGTTCCAAAGAGCCCATGGCATATGGCAAATAAACCAGCATGCACACGTGGAGGGCCAGCAGACAGACAAGTGGGCACACATACAAAGCACGCACACTATTTCAGTTCTGCTCCAAGAAGCTGCAGACAGGAGCAACTTACAGTGAATACAAAGCATAAACTTTAGATGAAATGCTTTTGCTCGGTCCCTGGAAAAATAACTGTTTCTTTTATATAAACCTTTGTACGGCTTATTGTAAAGGATGACGCTGCAGAGGAAATTTTTTTTTTCCCTATTCATTTGGAATTCGACATATGAACTGGAATATGTCAAATTGCACCTGATCTTTGAATTATTGTGGTTTAATAATGATAAAAATACATATACTGTATACTCACTTGTAGCATGTTGGTAAATGATTAAACTTTTGATTAAAGAAGAAGAATCCGCACTGTGTCGCTAAGGAGGCAAAGTGCCTAGGGCTGGCAAGGTCGCACCCCCAGGCATGTGTCACTGTGCTTAGTCGGGGTTTTGCCCTCAAAGCCGAGAGGTTTGCTGGATTAGAAACGGAGGCAGAATAATGTACTGTTTTATTTACATTTTGCGCATCAGAAACTGTTCAATAAACAACATTTTTTGGACATACAGTAGTTTTGAGAGATATTTGCAGAAAGTGAAGTTGTGATAACAAACACAGGAAGTACTGGAACACTTGTTTATTCTTGATTGAATTTTTTTTTATTTTTATGTGTCTTTATCTTTGCTTCTCCTGTGCTGCATCATACAACCCTCAGAAAATCAACATTTTGACTTTGAATGTCGACAGAAATCTCTGTGAGCAGGGGGCACGGCTGAAAAATCACGTCTGGATACTGGTGATCTTTGTGCCTCGGGCAGCGCTGATTCTGCGAGGCAGTTCACTGTGCCACCCACAAATGCAGGTTAAAGCTCTGTCATGCAGAGAAGATACCATATGTGAACATGATTGCCACCATCTTCTCTGGGCATAAACTGTTCTGTCAGACAAATCAAAAGTTTGAAGTTCTTTTTGGAAAACATGGACACCGCGCCCTCTGGACTAAAGAGGGGAGGGACCATCTGGCTTTTTATTGCTTAGTTCAAAAGCATGCATCTCTGTTGGTATGTGGGTGCATTAGTGGCTATGGACTTGAGAGCTATTGCCTTTCAGCATTGGAGCTATTTCAGCTCCAATGCTGAAAGGTTTTAGTCCAGAAGTTGTGTTTTTTTTAATTCAAATTAGGAAAATGTTTGAAAGGACATGTGACATCAAATTTTGGTATGTTGCCACAAGAACGTCAGCAGGTGTTTGTTCAGTACAATGAAATTTTCTTATTCTGTCAGTCCTCTTCTTGGTTGATCCATTTCACATGTGTACGGAGGGTTGTGTTTGACCACTGAAAAGACAAAGCAGTGAAGGGGAACTTGCTAGCAAACAGTGTTATTGAGCAATAATTTGGGGAACACAGTGACTAGAATAAAGCCGAGGAACACCTCAGGTTTTAGACCACATTGTTCTCTCTTTCCTCTGAAGGGTAAAGATGAAGGATGGAGTTCTACTCAACAAAAACAGTAAGAGGAGTGGATGAGTGGGTGTCGGACAGATTTGAGATGGCTGTTTTTACCTCCTCTTCACTTGATAGCCATCACTTTCTAAATCTCCATCGAGCTGTAACGGTGACTCAGACAGGATCTTAGGTAACTGAAAGAAAGGCTGAAAAGACAAAAGCAGTATCGCACGGCTGCTATAAACAGCCAAGTCATTACATTAATCTGACACACACATTCAAAATCCTGATAAAGGTCTTAACATTAGTTGAATTGTTTTTTTTTAATGGGGCCTGAAAACCACATTTTGTGCCATGCTGAATATACGCAGTAACATTTTTTTCAATAATCTGACAAACCGGGCCCGAATATATAATGTCGCTGTGGTTGGTGATTGATGATGTTTATATGTGAGAGCAATGACAGCAACAGATGCTGTGATTAAGCTCAAATTCTCTCTGTCTCACACACACACACACACACA
>VOQJ01012921.1:7767-22764 GCA_015052665.1 Apistogramma diplotaenia
AAAAATTTTTTTGGCAAGTTTTTTCTAAGGAGGAAGGGGTGTTACAAAATGGGGGGGGGGGGTAAAATGTCAACAGAAAACAGCTCCTCCCACTAAGAACTTACCTCTGTGATTTATGGCAATAATCAGATTCAACTTTTTCCCCCAAGCTGGTCAGATCATCACGTTACTCGATAATTAGACATCAATTAAACAAAGGCGTGGTTTTCAGGAGAAGCCAGTGGTCAGACGGCATTAAAAACAAGCGTTACATCATGGTTACACGGCACAGACTTATTAACACCAGCAAGGATTCACCGACTAAACACAGAACAAGGCTTCAGCCATAAAAAATAAAACCTAGAACAATGCCTCCATTTCACTTCATACATTTTAAATTCATCAGTGCGACGTACACGAGCATTTCCGACCCCGGGAGGCAAATTAAGCGACTTAATTGACGAACAACCTGTTAATCTTCAGAAGCGCAACAGCTTTGTTGTTCATCAGCAGCATATTTAGTATGAATTCAAAATAGTCTAAAAGCACAATATTCCCATAATATTTATGCTTCATCCCCTTCCCGTTTCTTGGTCTTACCTGTGTGTGTGGATGATGGTCGAACATGTCCATTTGGATCTCCTGGGTTGAGGTCGAAGGCGTCCTGGACATACTACTTTTCTGTACCATTTGATTTAACTTTTTAAAAATCTATTTTTCAGTTTCGTGTGTTTATGATGGTTTCGACAGACTCATGTTTTTTCTTTTTTCTCTCTCGCTCTTCGGGAGGATGAAGCCGCTGATGAGCCTGAGTTGGCTGGTAATATAATGGCAACAGCTGCCTCCTTCTAGCCTATAGCGTTACACACCGTCGCACCAGCTTTTACTCAGGAGTCAAGTTAACGGCACGACGCGCCGGTACATCCGGTTATCCTGCTTTCAAAACAAAATTCTGTGAGACGCGTGAAAGATTATTTTTAATCTAATTGTACTTTTTAATTCACAACTGCTTTCATATCAGAGTGTTATATATAGTGAGGTAAAGACTACAATATTTGGGAGAGAGCGAGTCCCACTGATCAAACTATCTTCTACGAACAAGCATTTGGCAGCAGTGGAGAGGAAAAACTCCCCCTTAACAGGAAGAGAGCTCCAGCAGAACCGGGCTCAGGGGCACCCAACTTTTGCAACCAGTTGTGTTTCTTTAAGGGGAAAGAGAAGAGAGAAAATGAGTAGATCACAAATAACACAAACTACGGCAGAGAATAAATGGAAGGTAATGACATTCACTGACGTTCACTTCTGATCATTCTGATCAGTCCGAACCATAAGCTGTATGATGTCCGGCATTAAAAGTAGAGCATCTACTGAGTCCAAACAAGGCTTTCATTTCCTTCACTTTTGTGGCAAAAGATTATGATGTGAGGTGTCTGATAGTTAGAAACAGAGGAAAGGATTTTCTGCACTACTCAGAGATGGAGAGAGAAGAGGATGAGGTCAAAAATGGCAGCAATAGTTGTAGTAAATACAGCAGCCTTATTGCTCAAGATCTGTGGCCCTTATCTGCTTTCAAAGTGGATGGTCAAATCCATCAGTCATGACAATAAGGGCAAACACAGTTAGAGTCATATAAGCCATGTTGGGTGTAATATGTTACTAGGGCTCTAAAAAATGCCTTGAGTAATGTATCACACGTTGCATTTTTTGAGTAAAAACCCAAATTCTGGCCTTTAAACACTGTTCTCAGAATAAAGCAACAATAAAATGGTGGTGTTGCTCCTAAAGAGTGAGTGTGTGTGTGTGTGTGTGTGTGTGTATGTGTGGCCACATACAGAGCTTGAAAACAATCAGACAGCTACTGGAAAACTGCTCCCTGAGATGCTTGAAACATCCCATTTACTGAGTAGAAGATGTTCATTTCACATATTTGCTTTTCTAACTACTGGAATTCACTGGCTTACTGTTGTGCTAAAACTAATGCATGATGGCAGTTAGTGAAAGCAGTAGTAGAAGAAACAGAGCAACAGAGCAGGTCTGCAACCACACCTGCAGCGTGCAGGCTTTTATTTTGAAGGCAGCATCCTTTAACTGTTTCTGTCTTTCTCTCTGTCTTGACTTCGATGCTCTCTCTTATGTGCGCTCAACTCAGCAGACTCCAGCTGGACGCCGAGGTCCACGCCCCGCTGAACAGACCCCACCCTCACTTATCGATTGATGGAGAGAACAGAGCCGCAGTCATGGATGCTGTGGGTGTGGAGAGGCTGTCAAGCTGATCCACTGGTCCCCGCGTGGAGATCCAGGAACTAAAGGTCCTGAGGGGCTATAATGGAGGTGAGAATAGTTCAATTTGACAGTCAGCTTGTTGTAGCAGCAGGGAGGCTCAGTGTCTCAATGATTTGAAGAGAGACGAATGATGCTGATGACAAAGCTCTCTCAGCTCCAGGGAGCCTTGGTTATAATGCTGACCCAGGAGCAGGTGAGCTTAGGGCTTGCTGTTTTGGGAGAAACCAAGAATTATCTCAAGAATAAATTCCTGCCTGATTTGCGGTCAGAGTATCCAGATTACCTTGGAGAATAAAGACAGCAAATAAAAACGTGAGCCGCTGAGATTCCTTGGAAACATCAGTAGAAACCTATAGGTAACAGTACAACTTTAATTACTTCAATCTGCTTCCTTTTTCAATACTTTATTTTTGATGACAGAGTCCTCAACATGGTGGACAGTGCAGCTCCAAGGGGAAATGCTGTTCTACTGTTCAAACTGTTCTGTCTCCCAGCTGCTCTTTGCCAGAGGCTTCAGAAGCTTTGTCTTTCTCTTTAAATTACTGCAAAGCTGTTCAGCTGAGGTCAGCTTAGACAGCAGGTCACAGGTCCTGCTTCTTCTTTGTAAACTCTTTATTGTCAGTGTGCTTTGGATACCTCTTTTACCAGTGTTTTCATACACTATGTTCCCATTTAAAGATATTTATAAATACATTTATACTGTGAATATAAATGTAAAATAGTGAGCATTGATGCAGCCCCATGTCATAATACTCCCACCTCCACACTATAAAAGGAGTATTACTGTGCATTCACCACACATGCAGCTGAATCAATTTATCTTTGTATGATCACAACCTGACATCACGGTGTGCAAACAGTAACTTGGTCTTAAACGTTACAGTGACCAAACAGATCGTTGTAGACTTCCAGACAACAAAGAAAACCACACACACCGCTATACATCACTGGAGAGGCTACAGAGAGAGTAGCAGGGGCCTCAGGCTCACATGACAAAGATCCTATCCTGGGATGACAACACCTTTATTTTTTTAAGGAGGTTAAGGAGAGCCAACCTCCCCCAAAAGCTGCCTGCCAACTTATGCACTAGAAAGTAGTGCACTCACAAACAGGACGTTTGTAGCAGCATCAAAGCTGACAGAATGGGCCTCCACTGTATTCACACAAAGCATTGTTGTCAGCCGTCTTTGGAGCATCTCTACATCACTCATTGCTTGAAGAGGTTTGAGTAAATGCACAAAGACTCCACACACCCCAGACACAGTTTGTTCCAGCTCCTCCCATCAGGCAGGCACTTAAGGGCCTTAAATGCACGCATGAACAGACTGAAGGCTGCGTCACTGCTGAGTCGATCAGTAACTCATGCACTGTCCCGATGTGCGTTATTCTTATGTTCAATTTTATATTTACATCCCACAGATACACTTTATGAACTAAAGCTCTGGTTTGGAAGTCTGCAGTTACTGACTCAGCAGAGAGCTGGTGACTTTAACACACCATGGGCCTCTCAGCACTCAGCAACCCGGCTCTTTAACTTTACGTGGTTTCCCACTTTGTGTCCGAGTTGCTGTGGTTCCCAAACATTTCCACTTTGCAATAATACAACTTACAGGTGATTGTGTAGGTTGGTTAATGGTGTTAGGTATTGTAGACAAACTGACTTCTTGCAGTGGTGGTGTCCTATTACTGTACATCACACAAATTCAGCAAGCTCTTTAGAACAACGCTTTCTTTCACAAATATTTATAGAGGGAGGCTGTGTGGAGAGGTGCTGCACTTTATACACTCGTGGCAATGACACTGAAAACACTAGAATTCAAAGATTAACCAGTGTGGTCCGATACATCTGTACATGCATATATATTTACATATTTAAATGCTGTGCACCATGTGAGGTTAGCATACCTGTAATTTGATTATGCTTGCTTAATGATAATAAAGGTCTTGAATCCTGAGTCTGATTCTTTTCCTCCTGATTGGATCTTTAGTGAGTTACTGAACTTCCTGCATCCTTTTTTCATATGGAGCCATGATGGAGACGTACAGATGGACAAAAACGTTCTCCTTTTCACAGTCTGAGTGAGTTAACTGGAAATCAAATATCTGAAATCAATATGCTTTTATTTTGAATCTTTCTCACATATTTGTTTTGATTGTTTATGAAAAAACCCAGCTTAGCAACACTGCAAATACTGAGATGTGATTGCATCTTGAAAAATCTGCCATTTGAGCGATGCTGCTCAGATGTTAGCACTTCACTTGTGCTGTACGCTGCATATTTTGACTGCTGTCCCAGTTTACCTCGTGCTGCCACACTCTCTTTTTTTGGTTTTTATGAGTCAGTTCAGAATAATGAACGACAACAGTTGTGAACCTTATGTGAAACATTTTTTTCACCCATCTCCAATGAGAGCATGTCTGTGCTTGCTTTCTGCTGAGCTCTTTCTGACTTTAGTCAGAATCCACCCGAAACGCTTCCTGCTCCAGAGTCTCTGCTTTTTCATCACATTCACGTTCATCATCCCTAACTTTCTATACAAATTACCAACTTATACTGTTTATACTGTTCATTTTTAAAGCGGCTGAGATCTAAATGAGCGGAGGGTTCCCAAACTTGCGTTAGGGTTGGGTGTTGATGAGTGTTAAATTACGACAGTCACAGAAACATAATAAACACTGAGTTCACAGATGATATCAGAGTAAATCTGAATAAACACAGGGATGATTCATCCACCTCCTCCTCCCATGTGAACCAGTCACAAAGTCAAATGAGCCCCACACCTGCAGCAGCCCTTCTGGGGGGGGGAGTGTGACGTCCTGATTAGTGTTGCTGCCGTGGGACTGAACACCCACAAGATCATCCTCTGTGACTGCAGCTCATACTTCCGCTGAGCTCAGTTTTGCATGGGAGGAAACGGTAAAAGAGATTTACCTTTGAAATTATAGCAGTCATATCTCTGAACAATCCCTTTGACTCTGCTGTAGCAGCCGGCTGACATCCTCCTCCAAGAAGAACATCGTGTGCAGCAGGAGAGCGGGACTTTCAGGTTGGCCTCTGGTGTTTTTATCTCTGCTGCTGCTCAAGATACCTGAGTAGAGTGAGTCAGCGCTAGCTTCAGTTTACCTTTCCATGAGGGTCAGCACAATGATAAATATGTTTTCATGACATTTTAATTCTCTGTGTGGATTTGTTTCGTGGCTCTTTGATTTCTCACTGCTGTGTTTTTGTCTCCTTCTTCGTGGGTGGTAATTTCATGAACAATATGAATAAAATCTCCTGGATAGCAGTTCAGACTCATTATCATCAACATCCTGATGAATTCAGCATTAAAAAAAACACACATCTTTTAAATATCACCTAATATAGCATCCTGGTACTTTAGGGAGGCTTCGGTAGCTTCCCTACTGGCTCAGTGTAGCAGGAGTACTGTAAGCAGACACCTTCAATGATGCTGATCTCACAGAACACAAATCAATACTCTTTGACCCATTAAATGTTACAGTACAACAACAGCCAATTAATCACACTTCTTGTTTAATGGCAGGGATCCAACTCTTGAGGGAAGAGTTGGATCCCTGGAGGAAAGGACTGATTGTAATAATGTAAAGTTGAAAGTGTATCTCAGTCAGGAGTGACTGAACAAGCTCTGTAGGGACCCTGACTAAGCTCTGGATTCAGCAACAATTAGACACGATCATTATACATCTGTGTACATTACAGAATTATTAGAGTGATCCAAGTTCGCATTATTATAATTTGTTTGAGGCATTAGCTCTTGATAATGCTAATTAGATGAGTGGTTGCATTGCAAATGAGCTTTTTTTTTTTGTTCAATATCTGTTAAGGGAAGTCATTTTTTTTCTTTCCCCTGCACAGCAAAACTTAATCCAATCTGTAGGGTTGTTTACACCAGAGGAGGATGGTTTAAATGCAAGAAGCATATCCAAAAGTTGTACAGAGACTTTCAGAGGCCACGCCAGTCCAGACACAGAATGCTGCCGCTCACCCTGGGCAGACAATACTCCAACACAGAGTTCATTGAGTTTATAAATTGTTTTTCTCTTGCCGGATGACACATTCCTCTGCGGTGAGGAGGAGAGTTGATGATCCGGTGCTTTGGGTTGTGCTTCCCCCTCAGATGGTGATTTTCACTTGCATTACCTGAGGTGAAGAAGTCACACAAGTGGTCCTCATTCACCCACACAACGAGCTTGCAGTGTTCCCATAGTGACGAGCTGCTGCTCCTGCTCCAGATGAAACGCAAGGGACGCAATAATAGCCTTCTTACTAAGTGACGGGTCAAGTGGTGATGAACCACATGGCTATTTTTGCTAGTCTCTTCGTAAGAATCCCACTCACTGACCAACTTTATTTTTAAAGAAGCCACTCAAACACTTCAAATTGCATTTTTTTTCTTTTATATTGTTCACATACACTCACTGGCCACTTTGTTAGGCACAACTGTTCAACTGCTTATTAACACAAATATTTAATCAGCCAATCAAACAGAAAATTATAAAAACGCTGCCTGCTCCCATGAGTCTCAGTTTTTGGTGCCACATTTAGTTGGCAGGGTCAGAACGCAGAGTGGACTACATGAAAGCATGGATCCATTCTCCTTTGTTTTAGCAATTCATGTTGCGGCTGGTGGTGTGATGATATTCTCTTGGCACACTTTGGGACCCTTACTACCAACTCTCAAACTCATTTCTTGAATATGTCAGTGAGTTCACTGTACTCAAAGAGCCTCCACAGACTCTCAAACTAAAAGTAGATCAGTAGATTCACATCATAAACGTGCAGCGGATAAATCTGCAGCAATTGTGTGATGTGATCATGTCAATCTGGGATTTTTCCAGCACCATGTTGAATATATGCCATAAAGCATATAGTTCTGAAGACAGCTCTGAAAGCAAAGTAGGGTCTAATGCAGTTCTGGCAATAAAGTAGCTGGTGATATTGTGGACATAGCCCACGTGGCTTTGAGTAGCTGAAAAAGATTTTTGTTATTTTTGACTCTCCTGTGTCTCCATCACACTTTAGCTATTTTTTTAGCAGCTTAATTATTTACTCAGCAGCTTTTACACCTTTATGTGATGAATTTCACACTGCATCACTCACAGTTCAGATAGTGTGGAGATAATTATGTTTTGTGCAATATTTTAAATAGAGCTAGATAGATACTTTATTGATCATGAAACTCTCCCAGTTTGGGGGTCACTGCCCCGAGGGTTCCGATTACCATGGGGACCACTGTTACCTTCACCTTCCACAGCCTTTCTCTGAGCGCTTGGTGTTTATCCAGCTTCTTGTGTTCGTTCTTCCTGATGTTGCTGTCACTTGGTATTGCCGCGTCTATCACTACGACCTTCTTCCTTTGTTTGTCCACCACTACTATCTCCAGTTGGTTCGCCATCACAAATATCTCTTTCTATATCTGAAAGTCCCACAGGCACAGGATCTTAGCTCTGTTATTCTTGACCACCCTTGGGGGCGTATCTCATTTTGACCTCGGGACTTCCAGGTCATACCCGGCACAGATGTTCCTGTATACTATGCCAGCCACTGGGGCATTCCACGTCTGCCCTGCCTGCTAGCATCTTGCGCCCTGCTGTTATGTGCTGGATTGTCTCAGGGGCATCTCTGCACAGCCTGCACCTGGGGTCTTACCTGGTGTGGTAGACTCCAGCCTCTAGAGATCTTGTGCTGAGAGCTTCTTCCTGTGCTGCCATGATTAGTGCCTCTGTGCTGTCTGTCAGTCCAGCTTTGTCCAGCCATTGGTAGGATTTTATTCATCAGCCATTTCTTCTATGTGGTGGTGGTACATAGCCCCTCGTGCAGAGGCCTGTCCTCCATGATGGTTCCTGTTCTTCCTCCACTTTTTTCTCAGGTTTCTGCTGCCTGAGGTACTCACCAAGCACATGATCCTTTGTGGCAATCTTCCTGATGTATTCATGGATGCTTTGTTGTTTCAGCTAGGATAGGAGTTTTCTTGTCTTGACATCAGTGGCTTGTTTCCTCCTTAGGCCAGCTTATTATATATATATATATATATATTCTTTTTTTTTTTTAGAATAATGTACATATAAGGGAAATACAAGATTTAAATGAATATAAAAACATTAGAATGAAATCTTCTGCTTTTAATGTTTTTAACGGCTGTTTTATGCTATTTTCATAATTATGTCACACTCCTGAACTCTGCCTCTTGACACCTGAACCCATCAATAATCATGGACTGAACATGCACACACGCAAATCTCAACGATCCATAACTGTGTATATAGAATAGAATAGCCTTTATTGTCATTATACAGCTGTACAATGAAATTGGAGGGCCACTTCCATTCAGTGCATAGGCTAAGATACAGAGTAACATAAGAGTAACAGAGTAACATAACATATGTATATTCCTGCGAACAGCCTGTACATTCACCACAATCCTAGCTTGTATATACTGTAGTCATAGCACACTTGCAGCACAACTGTATACGCTGTTGCGTATATAGTAATGTTGCACATCTGAAAAATTCTGTATACGTGTTCATTTGTATTATATCATATATTTATTATTTATAATTTCGCTTAAGTTCTTCTGGATGAATGCAAACTGCATTTCGTTGCTTGTACTTGGACATATGCAATGACAATAAAGTTGAATCTAACTATCTATCTATAATTTCATTTATGTGGACTTTTTATTGACACTAATGCAACCCCTCTTACAGGATACTAAAAGAGAGGCTGAACGAAATTAAAAATTTTAGGATTATAAATGAAACTGTAAATAATACAAGTTATAATAAAATATATACAATATTAAAATTCGTGGATTGTTTTTCTTGTCTCTATATCGACCTCATGTGGTGCAACAGCAGAAAACACCGAAGTACTTTTCCACCCATAATGCAGTGCAGCAACGTCGGACAGTGCCATTATTTAGCAATGGGGGTGCCACCGATGCAAAGTTTTGAAATACGATAAAGACTTTCTTTGTTTCGATCACCTTCATATCTATTTATTCTTGTAATATGGATATATAGTACCATTATATTAAAATTACAGCAATAATAATTCCCAGTCTCGTGCGAGTTACTACCGAGCTGTGTCACAGATCAGAGATGGACTCTCCTCTGAAATGGTAGCACCCGGCCCGTCTCTCAAGCCTTCCTTTTCCTACTGAAGCAGCAGCCATGAGGTAGGCGCTGAGATGATGCCACAGTAAAAGTCAGAATTTAGCCGTTAACATGTACAACTTATTATCTCAAATCATTTTATTAAAGTACACGAAATCCTTTATTATCAATACATGAAGCTAATAGAGACGTCCAAAGCCAGCATGCTGTGCTTTTACGGGACTTTGTGTAGCACGATGTAACAGCCAGAGAGGCCATGTTGTCGGCCCGGCTGGCAGTTAGCCGCACAGCTAACATTTAGCTAAGATTTCTGTGCTTCGTTACAACTCATTTTCATACTTGTAAACACATACCGACTGTTAAGGTTATACGAATTTAGCGATGTACAGATGTTGAGGGTCTAAGCGCAGCTGTAATCCTGACCGGTTGCTGTTTGTGCGTCCCTCAGCATGCTCAGGCTCCAGAAGAGGCTAGCCTCCAGCGTCCTGCGCTGCGGCAAGAAGAAGGTTTGGCTGGACCCCAACGAGACCAACGAGATCGCCAATGCCAACTCCCGTAAGCAGACCCACAAGTGCTCCCATAGTTTGTCCTTTAGCTTTTCAGCTTTGTCAGCGGCTCGCTGTAAAAGTTAACGGCTACAGCCTAAATTATGTGTGACCAGAATTGGTGCAGAAGACGGCTGAATAGATTCAGTGGCCTACACACACAATGCACAGTGAACTTATGGAACAGGAGCAATCTTAAAGCTGTACCCCAACATTAATATGTTTTGACACTGAAAACTAAGGCTACATGCTGAGATAACCGGCCCTTTTCCTTATTAGTCTAACAGAGACTGATTTTTACCACGTTCATAATGAAACTTGGAATTGCCTTCAAGTCTTTGAAGCGTTGCACCTGTTTTTAGTCAGAAGACTGACTGTTTAAAGATGATCCACAGATGAGATTTGGGACTGACTTGAATGAGGTAGCGCCCAACCTATATTGAATTTTTGGGGCTTATTAGCAAAACCTTTGATACTACCATTGTACTGTCACTGATACTATTACCTTTAATATACCAGGCAACATTTTTAT
This sequence comes from Apistogramma diplotaenia, assembly GCA_015052665.1. Taxonomy (NCBI): domain Eukaryota; kingdom Metazoa; phylum Chordata; class Actinopteri; order Cichliformes; family Cichlidae; genus Apistogramma; species Apistogramma diplotaenia. The sequence continues at coordinate 18,244 of VOQJ01012921.1, forward strand.
GAAGCTGCTTTCAGCTGCTTCAATATTCATGATGCCAGATACCTTTCCTAATAGAGGGATTTGTTCCTCCTCCCAGAATTGCGTCAAGGATCTTTTTTGGAAAATGTGTAACCCACTACACCATGGAATCACAAATGTCTGTATTTAAATTAATTATACTGAGAAAAAAAATATTGTTTAACTTCCTGCTGCAGTCTTCTCAGCTGTGATGCTGCTGTTATATGTACTGCAGACGGTTCTGAGAGTGCTGTCAACAATTTGAAGCTGCTTAGCTGAACAACATGTGTTGTGACACAAAAAATACTCAAGTCTGTTTTCTTTTTGTCTATTTTATTATTGAACAGCATGCACAATGATACCGATATATCAGTATTGGTGCTGCCAGGAAAACAACTGGATTATAATCTCAGTTGCCCTTTTGGCTTTTAAAAGTAACAAAGTCAAAATGACTTGGATAGGACAAACCCTTTTGCCTTCATTTACTATCCTGAAAAAGTGAGACGTGTTTTTGGTTGGTGAGTCTGCGGCAGGAACTCGTGATGTTGCAGCTCACTCGGGTTTCTCACATGCTCCTGGCTTTTGTGATTGAAAGTTGGCCGGCGGTTGCGGCTCTCTGTCCTCCTCCCTGTGGCTGCTGCATTTTTCCTGGTCTGCACACACAGGTGGTGCACCAGGTGGTGGAGGCATGAGATGGGCTCAAAAAGCATCCTTACCACCTCCACCTGTTATTTCATTTGTGTGTTTTTATTCTAAAGAAAATCCATTGCAATAAGACATGTTTAAACGTTCGTTATTCAGATAGTGTTTGTTAGATTAATTATGTTAAATAATTTATTACAGTTTTGGCCAAAATAATAATCACTCATAAATCACCGGAGTCGGTGTCATAAGAAGTATACAGTGATGTACATAGTCTATTATTTCCCTGCTCTGTGAGTGCTCTGGAGCTTTTCTAGTTGCAGCTCTCAGTGGTTTGCATGCGTTTTCGTTTTGGATTTTAATGACAGCTGACACACTGCTGTATTTGCTGAATGAAGTGTGGATCTCCTTTTCTAATCTTACTCAACGCTGCTCTGTTTTTGTCTTGTTAAACTGATAAAGACACCCTCACAGGTGGCATTGATTGCATCCCATCAACTCTTTTGTTTCCTTTTATTTTCAGGCCAGCAGATCCGTAAACTGGTAAAGGATGGTCTTATCATCCGCAAACCTGTCACGGTCCACTCCAGGGCCCGCTGCCGCAAGAACACGCTGGCACGTCGCAAGGGAAGACACATGGGATACGGTATGTGGAACCTTACAAAGAAGAAGGTGATGAATGGCAGAGCTAGTTGTTTTTTTTTTTTTTATATCTTTGTTAGTTGACGTGTATTTTTATGCTCTGACCAGGTAAGAGGAAGGGTACAGCCAACGCCCGTATGCCCGAGAAGCTGACCTGGATGCGCCGCATGAGGATCCTGCGTCGTCTGCTGCGGCGCTACAGGGAGTCCAAGAAGATTGACAGGCACATGTAGGTTCTGAAGTGGTTTTGTGAATACTCTGTGCATTTTGCATTATTTACTGAAAGGCATATTTTACTTTGAAATGTAATATTTCTAGAATAATTTAAGTGTTAAAGATTTGCCTTTAAATTCTTTCCTTTGGCTTTGAATGTTTTTTGGTGTATTAAATGTATTTTCCACATTGTGTGTTTCAGGTACCACAGCCTGTACCTCAGGGCTAAGGGTAATGTGTTCAAGAACAAGCGCATCCTAATGGAGCACATTCACAAGCTGAAGGCAGACAAGGCCCGTAAGAAGCTCCTGGCGTGAGTATTGTTGCACTTTCATTTGGGACAATAAGGTCTGTTTGTAGCGTTTGGATTCAGTGTGTTAGTCCTCTGCTGCCTGTCCAGGAGAAGGGCACAGGCTGCATCATTATAGATGAGTTTGTTCAGCTTTGAACGTTTGTTTGTTGGGGGCCAAAAACACTTATGTTACACACTAACGACCTGTGCATTTCCCAAACCAGTCGTGTTCATTAACTCTGCATCATTATATCGTTCAGCAGCTGTGAGGGCAAAACAAAAACAGTGTTTATTTGACACGAATGATGGTTTCAGTCCTCAGGATTTAGTTAACTAAAACTGAACAACCTGTTTTGAATCCAAAAGCAGCTCACATATAATTTGTATGCTAAGTTTTTTTGCAGATGTTTTGATCAATGTTAAACCTCTTTCCTAAAAGTCAAGAGAAGAGGCGGTCAAATTATGCTGACTGTGATTGTGCACGTATGAACATCTGTGTGTCGTTTCTCCTGCAGCGATCAGGCCGAGGCTCGTCGTTCCAAGACGAGGGAGGCCCGCAAGCGCCGAGAGGAGCGTCTGCAGGCCAAGAAGGAGGAGATCATCAAGAATTTGTCCAAGGAGGAGGAGACCAAGAAGTAATCTGGCTCTTTATGTCCTGCCTGACTGCCAGCTGTCAAGTGCTCACAATAAAAGTGTACATAAACACACCAATGGTTTCCTGTGTTTGCTTCCATCATGACATTAATCCACTGGCAGAGTTTCTGAAAGCCTAACAGATGGTGTCTGTTAGCTTTATTTTCTATCTCAGCACAGGTACAACAGTAAAGGGGCTGTAAAACTGATACAATATTTGATACATTGATGCAATACACATACAGTTATGGTCAAACATGTATGCATCAGATAAGTGTAGAAAGCCTACCTACAAACCACAGTCCTATAAACATACAGGATAATAAAATCTGCAACTAAAAAACAAGGATCAGTTCCCTCAGATAATGTCTTTAAGAGCACTAGAAGACGTTTACAGGTGTGGAGTGATCGCCCTTCTGCTTTACAAAGTAACATTTTGGGCCCATGTTTTTCCACTGAGGCCCAGTGGACTGCTGCCTCAGTGACCTGGTGTTGGATTAAGTGTTAGGAAATGGATCAATGAATAATTAGTTGTGGGATTTATGGAATTTAAATGGGAGTGTGCTTGTAATGTTTATGTAAGCTATAAAAAATATAAACAAGTTGCTCTTTTTAATACTACTAGTGACTTTTCATCCAATTTATACTATATTTGTAGTATTTTAGTTTGATTATAATTTAAAAGCTTAGATCTATCTAGAAAAATGAGCTGAACAATAATTTCTTCAGGAGTCTTAATGTAAACGAGTTTTCCTTCTGCATTAAATATGTTTTCTCTTGGGATTTTCGGATGCCAGTAAGGGTGTTTCTTTTGAGTGTAACTTATTTATGGTTGCGAGGCGCTGACAGGTTCACCTGAAGTTGCAGACTTTCGTCACAAGGTGGCAGCATCACAGAATACAGTGGCTGCTGCTTCCAGATCTCGCCAAAGTCATCTTGGTCCATGGTTCGTTTCACGTTGGTTTTATTGCTTCTGTCAGAAGGTTTTGTTTTGTAGTGTTTGCGTGCATGTGTGTGTATCATTCTGTAAACACAAGAACTCAAAAAGGTTTCCATGGATTCTAATAAAGCTGTAGCGATGTAGAGCGGGGGCAGGTTAAAAATCGTATCAAATTTGCATCACATCCACCAAGGTCTTAGAGCTCAACTTAATGATTCATTGGTTGAAAACTGACAAAAACTCTTATAAACGAGTGTGGTTTGTATTGTCAACACATAGAGAATACCGTATAAAGATTTGAAACATGTCACCTTTGACCTCTGACCTCTCCTTTAAGGTCAATAGATTAATCTGAAGTAATTATGTATATTAAAAACTGTTTTTGTACTGACAACATGTAGGGAAGGATATATGAGAATCAGAGCTCACATTTGATCTCTGATCTCACTTTTACATTTCACTTTCTTTCATGTTGACCCACATATGCATTATTTTTACTGTACTACAAACTTCCATCCATCCATTCTCTACCGCTCATCCCGTTTGGGGTCGCGGGGGGGCTGGAGCCTATCCCAGCTGTCGTAGTGCGAGAGGCGGGGTACACCCTGTACAGCTCCCCTGTCGCAGGGCCAACACAGAGAGACAGACAACCATTCACACTCATGGGCAATTTAGAGTGATCAATTAACCTAACCCAGTAAGTGCATGTCTTTGGACTGTGGGAGGAAACCCACGCAGACACTGGGAGAACATGCAAACTCCACACGGAGGGCCAAGGTGGAATCAAACCCAGGCCCTCCAGGTGTCATTCTCTGTGAGGCAGCAGTGCTAACCACCACGCCACCTGCTGCCCGTGTACTACAAACTTCTGAAAGTATATTTAAAAAGAACAAAGAAATGAAATGAATTCCCTCCGAGCTTTGTAACGTGCTTGGTCATGTTTATCCCCAAATTAGTTTTCCATCTGGCCATACAATTTAACCCCCCCCCCCCCCCCCCCCCCCCCCCCCCCCTATTCTTTTTCTCTTATTTTTTTTTTTTTCTTTCTTTTTTTTTATTATTTTTTTTTTTTTTTATTATTTATAAGTCTTTGTATTAGTATTGATTTATAGTAATGAAACATACGAGGTTAAAAATAATAATTTTGTTATTTATGATAATA
>VOQJ01012922.1:6169-16860 GCA_015052665.1 Apistogramma diplotaenia
CCGCGCCTGCCCTCACTCCTCCTTATCCGCCACCTCCTACCACCACACACACACACACACACACACACACACACACACACACACACACACACACACACACACACACACACACACACACACGTCATCCCTCTCTCTACACAGATGACCTTTACTTTAGTCAACAGATGAAATGGAACTGTAAGCGCCCGGCAACGAAGACGAGAGAAGCACTACTCCATTTTTAAGAGGCTGAATATCAGTCTTGAGACTTTCTTTTGTCTTACACACACTTAAATGATATTTACAAAAGTGTCATCAGAGACATGAATTATCTGCAGAAATGTTAGCAGGCAGATTTTTTCTCCTACTTCAACCCTTAAATAAATATTTGGGGCAAGCGTTCTTAACAGAATTACAACTTTAGTGTCACCTTTTTGTCAAGAGTAAGTTGAGAAAAATTACACACCTATCACATCTGTAAAATATATAAGCAGCTACATTCTTATAGATGGAAAATAGGGGAAACAACGAGCCTGGCTGTGTCCAAAGGTAACAAATCAGTTGTATGAAAACCACAGTGTGTCACACTGTGGAATATTTTAATAGGCAATCTTCAGAGGTCGCTGGCAGGCTGAATTTTAAATAAATCCCTCAAATAATCTGGCTGGTGTCCTTCTGTTTCCATTGTCTGTGCTAAAAGCATAGACTTTATATAAGAGTTGCAATTTTAATGTCACCCACTGGTTTGTGGACTTCTGTTTTTAAGCCTTAAGTTAAGTTGGGTTTTTGGAGTCAGAGTTGCCATCAGCTAATGGGCTTCTAGGGCTGCACACTTATGACACAATTATTTTTGATCAAGATTGAAATCACTATTTTGATGATTATTTATCACAATTATTTATTGATCGCTTCATTTTCATGACAGCAGAACCCTGCTTCCACTTTCATGTTCTGTGATGTTCCTGCTAATGAGCAAGTCTTTGCATTGATCGAAATTCAGTGCATCTCGTAGAAGAAAAACTAATTTTAGGGCAAAAACAGGGCACTTTTTTTCATCTGTGTAACACTAACATATAGAAATTCACTCCAGGATCTTGTATTTATGTGAAGACAAATTCACATTATTAGTGAGCTAACTGCATTAAAAATTATTCTAAATGCGCCAAACCCCAAACACAGTCAACAGACGGTTAAATTAGACTTTAGGGGTGGTGTCCAGCAGACAGTTACTGCCCACAGTGGCCACACCACTAATACCACTTGAAATCGAAATCTTTAACTTTAATTTAAATGGTTTAGATACATAAAGATACATGAAAGAATAGATAAAAATTCCCAGCCCTTTCTGCAGTTGTCAGCTGGGGCTAATTTGCCTTATAGACTAGATTGTAGACATATTTATTTCTGCTATAAAGTTTTAACATGGAGTTCATGCAGACTGCTGCTGGAATCAGCCTCGAGCGGCCGTTCCAGAAGCCACAGTGTATATTTATGCTCACAGTGTCTTCATTTTTCAGCCCTCGATTTTGCTGCTTGTTAGCGATAACATCTGTTTACAGTAGCTTCGAGACGTATTAGTCTTCTGCTAATGCAGCAAAATGAGTGTACTTCCCCTTTACAGCAATTTTAAATGTCACAGTTCATGCTCAACATTACACATCTTAGTCGACATACTTATTTGGTTTGAAATATTTATCGTCAATATTTCAATCCAAGTTTGACTACTTCTCATATAACAAATCAAATACAGTTGTATCGTGACCTCAGAGTTGTAGTCTTTCATACTTAATTTTCCCTAAAGGGGATCAATAAGGTTTCTTTCTGCATTTGATGCTCCACATACAGAAGGCTTGACACAGACTCCTGGTTTGTGTCAGTGTCATATTCTCCTCCTCTGATGCTGCTGAGCCATGTAAGCTAATCACTCAGAATTACATGGCTGTTAATTGAAGACAGGCCCACCCGCTGCTCTAAATGCATTTTCTTGTATAATGATTAAGCAGCAGGTTCAAATCAGTCACCGACTCTTTCGTAAAGAGTCACTGATTAAAATACATGTATCCAATAAGAATATAATAAAACAAGAATAGTCTTCTGGAGAGGGTTGAAATGAATTTAATCGGGTTTGCACTATTTAGCCAGAGTAATTTTTTAATGTAAAACGAGGTAAGCGTCTCACTCTCTGATTTGATCACTTGCAGCACTTTTAATTAAGAAGAAGGCACTTATCGGAAGACAGGCTTTGACTGATGAAGCAGCAAATGAACTAAATGTAAGGACATAAGGAGAACACTGGATGCTGTGACGTGAATGTCAACCAAAGGAAGTGTAATCAAACCTAAATTACTGTCTCTGGTAATCAACTCTCATCTCAGGCAACACAGATCATTGGCCAAGAAAATCACAGCTAATCGGATCAAAATGACGCTGATAGTCTGATTAAATAAATCATGTTAGTGTGTCATTTTTACATACTCTTTTTTTCATTCATGGCTGCATGCTGCAAAGTCTTATTCCACTGAAGGAGCAATATGGGTTTTCTCAGCCTATACCATCAGTCCAGGTCAGCAAGTGGACAATGACTCAGCTGCAGTTCAGTGCAGCATATCTATACCAAGACACAGAGCAATTTTATATGCAACAGGATAAATAGCCAATGTCAGTGCCTGACACTGGCAAAAATTATGCTCACTTTATTATGCCTGCTTCACGCATTCATGTCTATGCACTTTTATGTTGTTGTTCTTGTGAAAACAGGAAATTAAATTGCAAAGACTGTAAATTTTAATAGACAAAAGAAGCACAATCTGATGTGAAAATTACCTTTCAAATACAAGCAACAAATAGCAGCGCCGGGACGAACAGCACAGAGGCAAAGAAGAGCTTTGAAGTGTGATGTGACATGATCTAATGGTTGAGAAAAGACGAGAAACAGCCTGCTACTGATGGTTAGCCAGTAAAGGGTGTTTGCACTAAGAGGATGTGAGGAAAAACACATTTCCTCTGTCATCCCAGCGAACCTCATCTGTGGCACAGAATTGCTGTATTGAGAGAAAAGCTTGCAACAAAGCATCTCATAGTCAGACATTAAACACTTTTTGTTTCTATGTGAACAAAGTGATTCACATACTGAAGGCAATAAAAAAAAAACGCTTGAATGCTTTAAGTTTAAGGGCTGTCAGGTTACAGGGATCTTGGCAGAGCAGTATGGACTCATTTCACTGTTCAAATAAAAGTGGACCTCAGGTGTCTCATTTGTGCTTAAGCAAAGCCTCAAAGATTAAACGCTGAAAAGTAAACACAAACTCAATCAATTTTTTTTTTACCCATACCACCACTATGACTCTGGGGGTGGCCAAGTCAGCCCAGTACTTGGATTAGGGCTGAAATATTTAAGCAACAGTTGAATAGATTGGTATGAAATTCTGCACAGATATTAATAGCACCCACAGGCTGAATCCCACTGACTCTGGTGATCTGAACGTTGCTCAGATCAATGAATGGAATAACATCGACCAGGAGGATTAATGCTCCAAATAGGGTGAATCCTAATGACTCTGATTCAAGTCTTGTGTGAAATGGCTCCAGGATCATCACAGATCCACACAATTATTCACCCACAATTTTGGGCGGTTTACGAGGCACACAGCTGCCGAACCATCAAGCTAGTAGTCATCCTTCAGTTGCACAATGCAATTTCAATCCATGTCTTTTAGATTAAAAAGGAATTTTAATTAAATTTTGTCCAACTTTTAAATGACTACATTTTGCCAATTCATCACCTTCAATTAACCACAACGATATATGACTGAGCCAGATACACACCTCACCTTTCAGCCTGTCACAGCTGGGATCGGCTGAAGGAAATGATGGATGGACGTAACAAGGGTGACATCACACCACTAAATGCTTGCCCAACCCATCTATACCAATAAGAGCAATAAGATCATTTAAATTCATTAGGCAAGAAATGAAATCCATCACAGTCTGTTTGACCTGGTGCCCTCTGGCAGGTGCTGTCAAGGTCAACAAGACTCAGCTTCTTTTCCAGTGAATCTCGACACTGAACCTCATTATGTACAGACTGTTGCCACGAACTCTTCCACTCCTCCTTTTACTCTTCCTGTAATAATTTGTCTCCTGTGTAATAGCTTTAAGCACACGCCTTGTACAGATGAAACAGTGGAGTGCAAATGCATCGGCTAATGTTGGCAAGCATGGTTCGCAAGCTGCATTCAGACTCACATGTAGGCTAACTAGTGCAAAGTCATAGATTAATGAAATACTAGAATTTCATTGGCCTTTTCTGTGACACCTGTCAATAAACATGGCCTCAACCTCAAATATCCAGGTGGAGGGCTTATTAAAAATTCACCTCACTCTGAGTTGTTATGAAGCGGTAAAGTAGCAATCAAGGCTCAAACCATTTTTGTACCAACTGTGTTTTTTAATGCTGTAAAGTTGGTTTCAATTCAGCTCTGGAGATTGCCTCTTGGAATTGACTTGTTATTTCAACCAGCCTCAAGTGGCCACTTCAGGAACTTCCAAGATGGCTTCATTTTTCAGCCACTCAAGTTCCCCCTGGTTCAGGTGAATGGGACCCCCATTGTGTGTCTTACTCCATAAGTGGCCCTGCCTGCATTCAGGTTCAATAAGCTATGTTTACACAAGTCTGTTAAACTCATTTTAATATATGTTTACAGTATTTATCTGTCTCTAAGTTCAGATGTTATTTCACCTGACTTTTGTTGTATAGATAACCTTTTTGCACAGTTCTAGTTTAAACCTCCTTACATGGCATAAATGCTGCAGAGCTGCAGCAGAGCGTGCTGTGAGGCAGGCAGAGGAGCAGAGTGTATCTATAACTTGTAGAATGATCCCCATCTTGTTCTCCTGTTGGTAGCAGGCATGAGGTTGTGTTACCGCTATGAAAAGCTCTCTTAAAACAGGGCCATGGGAAATGGAGAAAAGGGGGGGGAGGTTTTGGGTCATCTATTCTGGAGGGCGTCAGCTAAATCAGGGCAGGACGGCTGTATGGTTAACCTACTTCAATTTTTCTCCTTGTTTTGTGATTCTCTGAACTAATGTGTTTCTCCCTCTGTGAGCGTCTGGGTTCTCTTTGTGTTGTAAATGAGATTGGAATAAAGAAATATGGGTTACTACTCACATTAAACAAGATTTTACTGGCCATGGACGCTTCAGACTAACCCTACCAACATTTCCATATTTAGCTGGAGCATCCAAATGCTTTATGTACATGAATGTTTCTGATAGAAGTCATGTAGCAATAATAAAAAAAAGTGAAATTTGAAGATGAAAGAATTAAACTGGATTTGTTTTTCTAAACAATATGCTAATTTTGAATTTGATACCAGAAATTTTCAGCTATGTTTTGTCACCTCTTCTCAACTAAAGAGACAAGTGCTACGATTTTTAAAGCAAATTATTTTCCATGCAGTTTCTCTTGTTCAACAATCCAAGGCCTTCTGAGTCATATATGCATAATGTGGATTTGTATTGTTTACTGAAACACACCATAATAATTTTTTTTCTTTATAGCATCATATACTGTTTTTCAGGAGTTGGTCTTAGCCCCTTAGCTCCAGTGACAGGAACTTATAATGCCTCAGCATACCAAGACATTTTGGACAATTTCATGCTCCCACCTTTGTGGCCCCTTCCTGTTCCAACACGACTGCACACCAGTGCACAAAACAAGGTCCTTAAAGACATGGAAGAGTGTGTTTGATGTGGAAGAACTTGACTGGCCTGCACAAAGTCCTGACCTCAACACAATTGGGACAAATTACAGCAGAGACTGCGAGCCAGGCTTTCTCATAACAACATCAGTGTGTGACCTCACAGATGTGCTTTAGGAAGAATGCTTAAAAAAATTCCCATACACACTCTCAAATCTTGTGGCGAGCCTTCCCAAGAAGTTGAAGCTGCAAAGGGTGGGCCGACATCATATTGAACCAAACAGATCTACTGGGATTTTCCCATACAGGGCTTGCCGAGGATGGCCAAACAGCTTTGAGCTGATGGGAAGGTCAACAGTAACTCAAATAACCATTTGTTACAATCAGGTTATGCAGAAGAGCATCTCTGAATGTCACCAAAACTGGAAAAAAGACAAATGAAAAAACATTGACTGGTCCAGATTAATGTTGCTGACCATGCCCATCCCTGTACGGCCACATGATACCCATCTTCTGATGATTGTTTCCAGCAGGATGATGCACCATGTGATAAAAAGCTCAAATAATCTCAAACTGGTTGAATACTGTGTGATTCTGTCACGCCACTATAAAAGCCTCTGAGCAATATTTACAGCACCGCGTTGAATCTATGACATGAAAAATTAAGTACTCCTGAAAGCATAAGGAGGCCCAACCTGGTACTAGCAAGGTGTAAATAATGAAGTGGATGGTGATGTTTGATTTCGTATAGTGTAAATAGTTTATTTTGAAGCTACCATTATGAATTAAATTATGCATCAACTTTCCTGCTGCTAGAATATCCAGACATGTACTTTGAATGCTCTTAGTTCTTATTTTATTTATTGCTTCCTATTGTTGCTTAATTTGCCTCACACAAAAGGGTTGGACAAGTAAATGCATTCTTTTTTTTTTAATAGATATACCAGCACAAAGCTCCGGCACTAAACATATACACTGGTCTTCTCTTATCTGTGAAATTACAACTGAAATAGAGCTCCTGTTTGCTGTATTAATGGTAAAAACAAAAATGCTGTTATTCACTGTAGTTGAGACATTGGCTGAATCATTTTGTTGCCTTTCAAGCCTCTCAGTTTTAGCTCCTGTAGGTCAAAGCAATTTCATCGAGAAGCCTACGTCATCAGGGTAAAAAAAATGATTCACAGCAGAATTGAGGTAATTCAGAGGTATTATTTTGCTCTAGAGTGGAAAAAAACATGCTTGCAACAGCATTTCTAATTAAAATAAATCAAAAATAGTGGCAGTTATATGCAAATACAACATATATGAGGCGTGACGTGAGGATGAAGCATAGAAGATTGCCCCATTTCTACAGGAGCAACAATGTAATAATTTTGCTTTTACTATTTTTGATGCTGCCCACAGATTAAACCTGTTACATGCAGTATAGCCTGTGCACCTTGTGTATAGTTGTCCTCTATTTAATATGATGTCCATGCTATTGTTACCCAATGTTGGCAGGTCTGGGTTATTAAATCAATACAGCCATAACAATGTATGTAAAAATACTTAACAGATGTTTACTTTATCCCACTTTCATGGATTACAGACCATATGGTATATGGTTAATAGTTGACGTTCACCTCTTTTAAAGCACGTTTATAAATAAAAAAATGTACTCATTTTTGTAATAAAATGTAACAAAAAAGAAAAATCAATCATAACCAAGATATGGGTGGAAAAAATGTTAATCTTGAATAAATGAATGGAGCAAAGTTCACCATCACTGCTGATGCTTGCTTCTTCGAACTGAATTATAAATTGACCAGCTTCGTGACACCGTATCCGATGCATCTGCTCCCCTGAACAAATAGCTTCTTTGTGCCAGTCTGTACAGCACACGAGGGGCAGTTTGTACTCTGTGTGTTGCATGTGTATTTCTTACACTTGATGCATGTATACTGTGATTTCCTCTTCACTTTGGACACACACATTGCATCACCTCCTTTTGTTGCTGCTGGACCTAGAACAGAATTTGTATCAGGGAACGTTTCCTGCCATGAATGAATTTCTAGATGACAGCTGGGATGAAAAGTTCAAAATCAGATATGATGTCTTGCACAAGAGCCCTGGTTGCACCATATAGGCAGCCACATTGGCTGACTGATGGTCTCATCCCAGTCCTGAAACTTCTTTCTTTCTTTCTTTCTTTTTTCTTACACGCCTGTTTCAGATCATCACATAAATATTAATACACTTTGTCAGACAGTAATCAGTCATTTTCTCTGTAATTATTGTTTATTACCTTACAATATAAAGCACCTTGAGGCGACTGTTGTGATTTGGCACTATACAAATAAATTTGAATTGAAATGAATTAATCAGGCCTGGGTGTGGTGAGCAAAATTGAGCTCAGCTTTTCACACAATGTGGTTAATCACAGTTAATTTAGGATTTACCAAGGAGGGACAATTACTTTTTCACACAGCACCAGATAGTGTGGATAATGTTTTTGTTTCATAAATGAAGTCACCATTATCCTGCCCCTGGAAGGGGAGCAGAGTATTGTTGCTTTCCTGTACATCCTCCCCACCTGTGGAGCATCGGGAGCAATGAGTCTTTCCAAGGATCTGGAAACATGAATGACAACTGTAAAGAGTAAAGAAAGCATTAGAGTTCATCAGATAGTCGTGAATATTCAACAACGTCCCAGTCACCATCGCAGTGGTGGTGTTGTAAACTTTTTTTGTGCTGCTCTCAAGCTGCAAAAATCAACTTCGGAAAGTTACGCTAAAGGTCACGCTCACTCTGTGGATAATTGGCGTGGCCTTTACAGAAAGCCAGAGGAGGGTGATGAGGGTGCAGTTAAATTTGTGTGAATCGGTTTGATAGTGTTGCTGCTATCCGTCCAGCACTTGGCCCCTGACATCAGACAGCCTGCTGACTCTTGTGGCACCTGCTGAAAACAATTATCAACTCCGCTGTCAACAAGGAACATCCAATCACTCGAGTACTTTCCACAGCTGCAGAACACATGCAAACACTGTCCTACTTATTCTAAAAAAAACAAAACAAACATTGACGAGATAGGGAACTGAAGATTTAAGAAAACCATGTTTACTGTGTGCATCACCATAGAAACGTGTGCCTTTCAAATTTCTGTTTTCTTCTTCCTCTGAAAGTCACATTACACATCAATATCAAGATCTCAAGAGGCTCTCAGTGTTTGATGCTTTATCTCTGCCTTGAGAATGGCATTTTATAAAGGAATTAGCTCTGCAGTGACCATGTGACAGAATTATGGATGACGCACACACTGTTAACTGCTGGGAGATGATTTTGTGAACCTGAAAACTGATCTTCCAGCTTGAGAGAGCATGTAGGTCAGCTGTTGGACGATATAGAATAATATATGAAATCAAAAGAGGGAACGAGGCCAGCAGTTCCACAGCCCGAGACAATGACCTCCGGCAAAGCAAAGAGAAACACAGAAGTAAAGACACCATTCAAACTCAAAGTGACAGGCCGTCGCAGAGCTTCGCTGAAGCTTTGAAATGGACTCTGTCTTGCTCCACTAGACCAAGAAAAAGAGGATTTATTCAACACACAAAAAGGAAACTGTGTAACAGAACTCGCAGTGTAAAATGAAGTGTGAAAATGTGTGAACTATAAACACCGTTTGATTTTAAAATGCATATTTTCTTTTTTGCAGGGTCATTTCTGACTTGCAAGTAGATACAGTTTAATTGAGATTAACCAATGGCCTCCACTGGTGCATTTTGACTCTCCTCAATAGCAGCAAAATAACACACATACTGTATATAATCCTCATTACTCTTAAAAGCTTGGAGGCTATAAATTAAAGCAGCATCAAGATGAACTATTTTGGATTAATTGTTTAAAAGCAGCCATAAAATGCTGCCTTGCTGTTTTGATAAATTGCATGTACAATATAATATCTTTCGGTTTTGAACCATCAACAACACATCTACAGCTTTATTGCACATGCCTAGAGAACTGAATGCAATCCAAAACGTCTGCTGAGATTAAAGTGACAAACTGGGAATTTGTCATTGTCATTAGCATAACATGCAAAATGCAGCAGGAGAATATTAGAAAATCTGATGAATGTAACAGTCCAGTATACGCATCACTATTACAATAGTCTTAATGCTAAAAATGTCAGTTTCAAGAAGCGTTTATGCTTTGTAAAGGCAGATTTCATCAAATTGCAGCGATAACAATAAATTACATCTGGGGCCACTAACCGTAGGCTAAGATTTAAAGCCATTCTGCCATTTGTATCCCACTATAAATGCATTTTGAGAACCTTTCACCTGTCTTTGGGTTTGTGTTTAACTAACAGAGTTTGAAATTGGTGTACATCTACTTTGAGTAATGCTGGTATTTAGACTCTTTCTCTGTGACTGATCTTTCTGAGTTACTTCCTCCAATCCATCAATTCTTTTACTGGAATATTTTCCTACAAAACTGCTCAAATAAGTCATCATTAATTAATTATTCAATATGATCAATCTATCATTATTAGCTGGCTATGTACCACAGGTTTTTAAGGCGGCATTAATTAAAACATTACTTAAAAAGTAACATTTGACCCAGCTGTCTCAGCTAATTATACACCAATCTGCATCCTTCTTTTTCTCTCAAAGATCCTTGAAAGAGTCGTTGTAAAACAGCTGACTGATCATCTGCAGAGGAATAATTTATTTGAAGAGTTTCAGTCAGGTTTCAGAATCCATCACAGTACAGAAACAGCATTAGTGAAGGTTACAATGATCTTCTCATGGCCTCTGACAGTGGACTCATCCCTGTGCTTGTCCTGTTGGACCTCAGAACAGCTTTCACCATAACCTTCTATTACAGAGAATTAGAGCATCTATAGGTATTAAAGGCACTGCCCTGCAGTGGTTTCAATCACATTTATCTAATAGACTCCAATGTGTTTGTGTAAATGGGGAGTCTTCTTCACATGCTAAGGTTAATTATGGAGTTCCACAAGGTTCTGTGCTAGGA
>VOQJ01012924.1:8204-26410 GCA_015052665.1 Apistogramma diplotaenia
TTTAAATTTTTAAATATATTTTTTAATTTTTTTTTTTTTTTTTTTGCTTACAAATAATTATAAATTGCTGGTGACCTAAACTATGATATAAATTAAAACAGTATGCAGATATTTCACATGAAGGTAGACATTGCACTGAGTTAAAATGTTGAAAGATTTTGCATCATTATGAGCTTCACCCACTTCCAAGACCACAAAGAGAACAGTCTTAAAAAGATGTTTCAAGTTTTCTAAGATCAAGGCCTCCACTATCCTGGTTCTTGAAAAACCTTAGGCCCCTGAGGCATTTGATGTATTGGATTCTGGTAAAGCACCACTTCCACTATCTTTTTTTGTTTTAAAATAAATCACATAAAACAATGGCAGGACAATGCCTATCAGGAGCATGGCAACTACAGCGTTCCACCAGTTGATTCCCCAGTCAGCACCATGACTGGTCAGACGCTGTCCTTTAAAAGCAAACTCTGCTTTCTGTGAGTTATCCAAAAAATCTTCATCTTGATCAATTGTGGTTTGAATGAGTTTGTCAGTATCGTTATCGATCTCCATTAGAAAGTCTGTGGCCTCTTGTATATGTGGCTGGGCTCGCGCTCTGTTCTGAGGCTTCACTGGTGTCTGAGATCCTTGGGGCATCGCTTCTTGAGGATCACTGGGGTTTGGGAAAGTCTCTGTTAAAAAGCTGTGTTTCTGAACCGGTATTTTGATGGATTTTAGTGCAAACAGGTCTTGTTCCTGCATAAGGTTGTTCACCCGCTTTATATCGGCTACCTGTTGAAAAAGGGATAAAGGTGTGCTAATATTAACATAAGAAAAATATCAGGAAAACATCTGTGGCTCTGAAAAATCGTTACCTTGCAGCCATACTGTAGTGCAAGCTTGTTGAGATTATCATCATCTAACACTTGCCGCTCCAGCAGCTGGACATTCTGAAGTCTGTCCTGGTAACTCCGTGGTCTCAACTCCATGACACTGAGTTCCTCGTCTTCTGAAGATGCAGCATATTCATTTGTTTTCCTCCTGAACATATACACCTGGCCATCTGCACTGGCGTGAACATCCACCGGGGCCTGGAAAGCCCGTGGACCACTCTCTCCCCGCCACATAATTAAACACAAACCTGTAAATATGAGCACACAATTAATACTTAGCTGGTTTAGTGTTATTTTGTACAATTGTACTTACACAGCAGATGGAACAAATATCACATATAGCTCTTTGTTTAAACAAATTCTGTACAAATATGTTTAATTTACAATTAAATATGCAAATTAAAGGGTTGGAATAAAAGAAAAGTCACTGACGTTTTTATTAGAGCCTGAGCAATATTTATTATTTGCCAATCTATCTGTATTGGCATGTATAACATTAGCTAAATGAAAATGTAAAAAGTATGTGCTGATATTGCAGTTTGTCCCAAAGCAACTTCCCTTTTGGCCACACATGTCTGGAACGCCACAAACACACCAAGCAGTTGATCCGAGTGGTGGCAGGCAGAGTGTAGATGACTAAATACACTCCCCCTCAGAAGATAAAAGATGCTAACTGTGTATCAGATCCAGATGTAAATACCTGGAAATGAAAACTGAGATGGGGATCTTTTGTCTCATGCTCATCTTTTAATGTCAAACCCAAATGTTTTCAGTCTACAGCAAAAATAAAGGGACTGGCCTCACTGTTCCAATACTTTTGGTAGGGAGTGGAAATAACTAGTGTGTTCTCCCGGGTTTTACAACAAAGTTGGATATTAATCCAGAAGAACGATTAATTACAAAATTCGCTAGTCTCCATCGCCAGATGATATCCCATATTGTGACTGAAGGATTTCTAAAAAATTATGTACGTGACTAGTCGATGTCTAATCATCACTATCATCACTTCACTAGTAGATACCAGACATACCAGTCATTTAGCCTAATTATTATGATTTTAATGGATCCTATTTGCTGTAAATGGTTCTCCTAAATATTACGCAGCCATCTGCCACCAGATAGAGCTGCAGCCCTGACAACGTTGTAGAGAAATTGTTACTCTTGGCCTGATAATTTATTAGGTCTAATATTGTTGGTTAGTTTTTAACTTTATATAATGTAACCTGAAGCGCATCTTCCGAGAAACAGTCATTTCCTTCTATACAAGTTTGTAGAAAGAAGCAAAAAACCAAAAAAAAAAAACCCCTCGAGGGACAAATGTATTTACATCTTCAAAAAACTGACCACTGCAAAGAGTAGGACCCAAGAGGGAAAAAGTCCCTGCACTTTGTTTGTTTGCAGGCACTGCATGTTAAACACCTGGACATGACCAAAAGGTTATTAGCACATGCAATGTGCCTGCGCAAGTAAAAATGCCAACAACATTGTCCACTTGTGTAGCTCACACCGTAGCTCTACAAAGACCCAGTGCTGAAGTCTGAATCAGGCATACGCTGTAGCAGGTGGCTGGGGCTCAGGCTGCAGCGCCGCGACCCAGCCCCGAGTAAGTGGAAGAAAATGGATGTTTAGTGTTGTGTTGTTTTAATATCATTTTAGATTTTGACTTTTATTGAGATGCGTGCCATGAATAGTAGAACGAGCTTCATTCATAATCCGGGGCACAGTGCGCCACACTTACAAGTTGTAATTTGTTTTTTTTTGACTGTTGTTTTCTTATATTTGAATGATGTGTAAACATTGTTTGCAGTGACATGTTTTCACATATTTAACATCAATTTATTTTGTTTTTTCCTTCATTGTCAGGAGTATAACGAGCAGTGTTCATAATGCATGGCGCCTCACAGTTAAGCAGCATTTAAAGTGCAATTCATTATTGAAGAACACAATTAATGGTTTCAAATGCCCAACTGTGAAATGCTAAAAATTTACCTCGGTAGGGAGTATAATTATAAGAAAATCTATGGCATGCTCTTTTGCTTAAGTGTCCCCTTGAAGGGAAACAAATAAATAAAAATATAAGGTAAACAATTCATGTTTGTTTTTCCTTTTGCGAACTTAAGGGTGTGCGGCCACCACAGATGCGTTCACTGGTGCGTTTCAGTGGCTTTATTAGAGAACAGTAGAATTTTATTCTACTCTCTACTAGTAATTACTTGTGCATCCAGAACTATGTACTCAAGGGACGAAACGCGTTGGTACCGCCATGTTTCAACTAACTTTAAAAAGGCACCTTTGCAGGTTTCACATGGTGCCAAACAAACAGCACAAGAGTTCATAAACTCACACTTATTGATAAATCAAAAAGACACAAGTTACAACCACCAACTTGTACATAACGCAGGTTTAAGAACGTACATTTTAGTCAACATTAGGTAGCCGACATCAGTTCTAGTGTAATATTTAAAAAAAAATTACATCAAACATTTATTCAATCTAACAAAACTTTAAGACATTATAATTTGGACAATTTAGATATTACTGCAAAAGGTGGGCTAGTATTATTAAAATTGTAAAGCCCTCTGGGGAGAAACTGTTAATTTCATATGCCGCACTAAAAAAAGTTTCCGAAGAACGGAGCTCTCTATGAGCACTTGAAAGCAACAGTAACTTGAGCTATTACGAGCTAATGCTAGCAGGTTAGCTTGTGTTCGGTTGTTCTCAGTAACTATCAGCAACGCGGCAAAAGCCAAGCCAGCCAGGTTTACTTCTACTTTAATTACAACGGGGTCATTTATCGGAGACTAAACACCACAGGAAATACATTTTTACTGACTTTTAAAGTCCAGACTGGATTGTTTCTGTCTTATTACCTTATCCAAAATGCATAGACCTTGCCTTCCAAAACTCCCTCTACCAATCCGATAAGGATTGACCAACGTTTCTTCTTCGTCGCCCTGTAAAACACGTTGGCATAAATACAACAGCGCCACCAGGAGTGTGGTGCAATAACTTCATCTCTAGAAACTGCTTTCAAAATCTTTTACAGTAAATGCAGAAGGCACTGAGTGAAATGAAAATTTGTTTTGTTTATTTTTGTTTTCAATTCAGCTTAGTTTCAGTTTCTTTTCAGCAACAGTGTTGCTTTTTTGTGGTTGTTTCACTTTAATTTTTGTCTCAATAAACAGAGTAAATCCACCAGGGTCTTCTTATGTTTGCTGTTTTGTTCAAAGTTAATCAAAGTTACAAAGCCTGAAGGCTGTTTTTAATTTGAGTTTAACTAAAATGTATTTTCACACCTATAGTTTTTGTTTGCAGTTTAGTTTCTTTCTTTAATTTTACTTGGTTTGTGGTTTAATTAACCAAAGACAACAGACAGTGCACAAGAGAGGTGAAGAAGAGAGTGCAGGCACTATGAAATAGGTGGAGCTGAATGTCAAGAAGGAAGGAAGCGCATCAAGAGTGAAAGTGAAGGTTTGCAAGAGCAAACAGTGCAGTGAGACCTGCTCTGATGTATGGTTTGGAGACAGTGATGCTAACACTGTCTCCAGGTTGCAGAGTTGAAGATGCTAAGATTTTCATTGGGAATGACCCAGATGGACAGGATTATAAATGAATATATCAGCAAGACAGCTCAGATTGAACCTTTGGAGACAACATTAGAGACATGTTTGGACATGTGCAGAGGAGGGGTAGTGGATATATTGAAGGATGCTAAATATTGTGCTGCCAGGCAGGAGGAAAGAGGAAGACTACAAAAAAGATTCATGGATGTAGTGAAGGAGCACATACAGAGGGTTGGTGTTTCTTTAGATCATGTTGCCTTTTGAGATCTTTTAGCCTCCTTCACTTTGTCAAACAGGTTCTATTTAAAGTTATTTCTTGGTTCAGCAGGTCTGACAGTAATCAGGCTTAGGTGTGTCCAGTGGAGCCACATCAAAATCTGCTACATGTGTAAAAATAAGATCTAAGTGAATCCAAACAAGCACAAAAGTCAAATCTCCAGGTGGATTGTTCAGTAGACAGATGCACAGTGAAGTCTTTTTACTTAAAATGTTTGCTTCAGTGCATAAAGCAACTCAAAAATAATGTATGTGATTTGTTTCTGCTGTTTCCTTCTTGGTCCAGTCCAGACAAGATTTATTCATCAGCATGAACTCAGAAGTCTAAAATGTCATGCCTGTTTTACAGTGAGGAGACTGGTGCTGAATATTCAGGTAGCAGAATATAAAAGTAGTTTGGCCTAAATTATCAATAAAAAATATAATAGTGCAATAATTCACAATACAGAAAAACATTTCATCGCAATATGATAAGAAACCATACATAAACATTAAACAAGATGTATGTTTTAAAAAAATGACCACCTTTAGTATTTTATCTTCTGACATCTGTTGGTGGAAAGTTATCATTGCATTCAATCCAAGTCAGTGACAAATGGGTTATTTTCTCTCCTCTCCTCTATCCTTCTGTTACTTTCCTAGTGTGAAACATGTACCGGTAAAGACAGAAGCAAGCAGCACACAGCCCTGAGCTGAGAGTCTGCTATTGCCTTAATATTAGTTCTCCCGTCCTCAGGCAAAGGACCTAAGAATTTAAAAAGGTCACAATAATGTCGGTACCTCATTTTACCACTAGATGGGGCTATTGGTCTTTCACAATTTGCCACTGAAGTTTATGAGCTAGGTGGCGACAAGTGTTTTCTGGCATTGTTTTAATCCTTTCCTGTTATTGATTGCCATTGTTAACAGCTATTAGAGAGGCCCGTTCAGTTTGGTAATTTATCAGAATAAATGCTGAGTGGATGCTGCTTTCATCAAAGTGTACATGTGAAGGAGCTGGTACAAAAAGAAAAAAAGTTTACCATCATTCCCACATCTTGCATGGCAAATAGGCATACTTTGAGCCAACAGAATATATCTAATCAATGAGAATATCAGTTTAATGAACATACCAAACATGAAACATATTGTGTAGGTAGTGTGTTATGCATCATGTGAAAGTGCTCTTATCGCAAACTCAGTGAATAAGTGTGTGAAGTTTGATGGGCGTAGCTTGAACAGTATGCATCTCTGGTGTGAATATGATCATCCTAGGTGAGATTCTTCTGGAGTTATGGCCGTTAAAGTTTTTGTGGAACTTGACCTCTGACCTCTACTTTCCGGTCAAAGTAGCCGAGATTCGAAGTGTCCATGATTTTTAGTAGATGCATCTAAAGTGCAAATTTGGACATCCTAGGTGACATTGTTCTCAAGTTATGGCAACTATTAAAGTTTTGTGGAACAGATGCAGACACCAAGGCATTAACTTTTTCTTTGAAACAATGACTTAATAGCTTTGTTTGTGTGAAATAGATCTGAGACCTACACGTCATGACTTGGTTTAGTCTCTTACGTCTTGTGAATTAGGCCCTCAAGCACCTTGTAGGCTGCAGCGCACTGGCACGGGTCAGCTCGAGAGCTGCCAGTGGAAGATAAGTAGTAAACAATGTAGTAACTAACCAACCATATAATACCACCTGAATAGCAAACTTGGATGATAATCAAACTCATTCTCCATGTTAAAATGCTGAAATATAACTTTAAGGCTATTGACTTAGCTAGGTTAAGGCACATATGGAGGAACTGTAGCCAAAAGAACTTAGCAGCATAAAAATAGGTTATTATAAAACCTCACCTTACCTTGGCTTGCACTATACTGTTAACCCACTTAAACACAGACAAAATGCTTATAAGTGTTTTGTTTGCCATTGTTATCAGCTGATATCATGTGTGATATATAAATTTTTTTTAGTTTTTTTGTTGAGTCTGTTGCATAGTACAGCAGTGCATATAGCCTCTAGCAAGCCAGTAATAAACATTACTAAAGAAGCTCAATGATCCCTTGTTCCATTTGAAGTCATTTTTTTCGGCACACCTTGCTGGGTTGGACCCTCTTTTACCTTCAGAACTGCATTTATTCTTTGTGGCATAGACATTCCTTGTGGATTTTGGTCTATATTGACATAATAGCATCACACGGTTGCTATAAATTATTTTGCCGTCACGGTGTGAATTCCACCACATCCCAAAGGTGCTCTATTGGACTGAGATTTGGGGAGTGTGGTGGGCATCTGAATTCACTGTGATGCCCAAGAAAGCAGGTTGAAATGATTTGAGCTTTGTGAGATGATGCATTATTTAGCTATAAGCAGCCACCATCAGATGGGTACACTGTGGTCACTAAGGGATGGGCATGGTCATCAGACCAGTTAATGCTTTTCCAGTCTTATATTGCACAATTTTTGTGAGTCCGTGTGCACTGCCTCACCTTGGCTGATAGGAGCGGCATCCGGCGTGGTCTTCTGTTTCTCTGGCCTCACGGTGGTAGAGCGAGGTAAAATGAAAGTGTCACAAGGACAGGGGCTTGGATACTGACAGAGATGGACAAGTTAAAATAGTAAACGTCGGTCCTATTTGATCTTTGTGAAACATGTCACTAAAGTTAAAGCCATTGGCTTGAAGGCTTTCTTGTTACTGCTAGATATAGGGAAATTAGAGAGATTTGTGGGGAATATGGCATCAATCAAAATTGTAAAGCTAAACTACTTTAACAACTCATCCAATGAGACATTTTTACAGTTTTCCCAACAACACATTTATGATCAGTGTCTGGGAACTTGGGAAGTAATCAAGTTGAACTCAGGCAGTGAAAAGTAATTGGATACGTGACTAAAAGTAAATTGCAGAAAATAAAAACAGAGATTTATCATATTTAAACAATAAAGAAGCAAACTGTAATAATTGAATTTCTAAACTGACCTCTTCAGCAAACAAAGTGCAGTGTTTATTTGAATGTTCTTTGGAATAGCTACTGAATCTATACTTTTTATATAATTATATATGAATCACTCATATATAATTTATGAATCACTCCATTTTTGGCTCTGCTGAGGTAGCGGGTGGTATAGATGTCCATCAGGGAAGGGAGAGGCCAGCCAATGATTCTTTGTGCTGTTTTGACTAGCCCCTGAAGCCTCACCCTGTCTGCCTCAGTGCGGTGAGGGTAGAAGGTCAGCAGCAGGTTCGAGTCTAAGTTGTTCTTCCTGAGAACTCTTAGGAAGTGAAGTTGCTGCTGAATCTTCTTGATAGTCTTCTCTGTAGGCCGCATCATCTCCCTTTGAAATGAGTCCGACCACCGTGGTTGTGGTGTCATCAGTGAATATGACTATGAGGTTGCTATTGTGGGCCGGACTGCAGTCAAGGGTGTAGAGCAGGGAACATCAACTGGCGACTCGCGGGCCACATCCGGCCCACCAGAGCTTTCCATCCAGCCCCCCGAATAGGCCTTCCACAGGTGCTATATGCCAGTAAATCATCATAACCCATTAAATACCCATCTCTGACTAGTCTGAATTATCAAAAGCTTCCAAGCGCGATTTCCCACTGCCTGTAAATGCCTCCTGTCCGTAGAACCAATCAGAATGTAAGATTGGATCATGTGACTTCAAGCATTTTTCTTTTTTTTTTAAAGATTTTAATTGAGCTTCACAAATACAAGTATACAGTTTCACAAGTACAAGTATACAGAATAACAAATATAAGTATACAATGAACAGTATACAAGGACACAAAGAATACAAACAGACGAGCCAGGTAAGCCAGGGGTTGTCCACATTAAAGACTAAAATTATAAGTAGTTCACAAGTTTAAAGTCTTTATAGCCTTTTGGTTTGTTGAGCCAACAAGCAACTTAAAATAACGCTCCATATTGTTTCTAAATAAAACAAAGCAAGGGGTTTTGTTACTGAATTTACTTTTATGAATAAAGAATTTTGCTAAAAACAAAATCAAATGCATTAAGAAATAGCATTTAGCTTCTTCTTTAGTATAATTATGAAAACCAAAGACAGCATTTTCCCAGTATAAAACAAAGTCTTTGAGGAGATGATCAATGAAAAGTCTGCTGAGTTCGCCCCAAAACTATTTGGTCTATGGACAATGTCAAAATACATGAACCACTGTTTCTGGGTGGAGGTTACACAGAGCAGTTTGTGATTATGTATTTCTTAAGCCTTTGCATATACAGGTTGGCAGGATAACATTTATGTAATAATTTATATGATAACTCTTTAACTTTAATTGTAATTGAGAGCTTATGAGGAAGCATCCAACCTTTTTTCTAATCAATGTTATTGGAGAGGCGACTCCAGTATGCAATAATATATGGGCTAATGACAATATCCTTTTGGAACAAACCACATATTTCTTTATTGTCGTGATGAAAAGCAGATTTTCTCTTCTGGACAGTCAGTTATAAATAGGAGAGATCCCTGTGCAACTAATGGTGTAGGCCTGTTCCTCAACAGCATTAAGACACCTTTTCCTTATATAATGTGTACGATTTCTCCATAAGAAATTCAAAAGCATTTAATCAACAGTTTTACTGAGTTTTACGGTCTAGCTGTAGTGAGATGGTCGCATAAGAAAGTCGAGAAATTCCCTCTGCTTTAGTTAATAACCCTCTGCCCCACAAAGATAGATCTCTCTGTAACCACTGGTTCAGTTTCTTTTGAGTTTTCTGAATAACTGGCGTAAAGTTTAAGGAGGATCTTAATTTTTGATTATTGGTAATCACAATGCCCAAATATTTAACCTCATATTTTACCATAATATTGCAGATGGTCTGGGCATCACAGTTTTTAATTGGTAGCAGTTCACATTTTTAAATAATCAGGCATAAACCAGAAGCCTTAGAGAAGTCATTGATAATACTGAGAGCAATAGGTATTTGATTTAGGTCTTTGAGAAAGAGTGTAGTATCATCGGCCAACTGATTGATGAAAATATCTCTACTAGCTATGAGATTCCGTGAATATTACTGTTAACATGAGTTGTGAGGTCAAATCTAGGGGTCATGCCATATTTTAGTTTGATAGCGCCATTGCTGTTAGCATACAGCGTTTGAATGGCCTTACAGAAGTAAGATCTTATAGTCATGGTTGAGGAAACAAATAGGCCTCCAGTTCTCAATAAAAAGCACATCTTTGTCAGATTTAGGAATCAGAGTGATAATGTCTCAAGCGAGGCTCGAAGGAAGTGCATTGTTTTCTGTGCTTTCTATGAAAACCTGTAGCGTAAATGGAGCTAACTGTTTTGAGAAGCATTTGTAAAATTCAGAGGTTAAGTCATCTGAATCAGGAGATTTATTAATTTTAATAGAATCAGTGGAATCCAGCATCTCCTTCAATGTGAAAGGGGCATCACAGCAAGCTTTATCACTAGAATCCACTGTTTTAATTTTGTTTTTTTTATAGAGGTTAAGTATAGAGATGTTGCTACTTTATCATATTTAGAGCTATAAAGAAAGTTGCAGCAGAAATTAACAATTTATTTGGCATTTTCCAAGATGACACCATCAATGTTTAGCTGGCGGATGGAATTATTATTTGCGTGAGATCTTTCTAACCGAAAACTACTTCAAGCATTTTCTGGCGGCACGGGCTTTTGTTGGTGGTGATCAGATTGTAAATACAGGTGAAGGTGAGTCTAACCTTGTTTTGTATAGACAAAATGTTTGGTGCTCAAACGCCAAGAGACTCCTGCCTGCGCTGCTATATCGACTCCACCCACACTGAGGTAGCACTCAATTGTAATGGAAACACAACAAGACGTGGTGAGTCATGTGGAATCTAGCTGACCCATGGTGAGTAGGTACTAATGAAACACGATAGTACTCCCTGGCCTGAGCGGTCTCTCACACGGTCTTTTTATTATTTTTTCAATCATTGTCTGATATTTGTGCCCATTTGCCTTCATTCACTCTGGGCAGAGGACAAACTGAAGATTTTGCTTGTTTTCCATCAACAAAATATTATTTTTTATAAAGTAGGTACATTACTATATTTACATTTTTATTGTGCAGAGATAAACTTGTCGCTCTCATGCAACATTTTATTGCTTCCGTGATCATTATATCTATAATGATCACAACTGCACACAATTTCAGTGTCAACATAACAACTGTCAACATATAATCTTCAACAAGATCAAGAGCTAAAGAGTCATCAAGTATTTTCTTGTCTGAGTAGTTAAAGTGATTACTAAGCCACAGCATGGATTTTTATTATTTCTTATTTTGTAAGGTGTCGTCTTGTGAGAGGGTTTTCCTTTTTTTGGCAGCTTTATCCTCAGGAATATGATCCACATCTTAATAATCCCTATTCTTTTTGGAGTTCATTGTATGTTGGGAACAGTACATCAGTTGTTGAGGTAGTTGAGGTGACACACAAAGTATAGGAGGACTGCAGCTTCCCACCTGCTGTACTTTTGTACTTTATCAATACTATTTCTGATAGGTGATGCCATGATGTCCCTTCTTGCTCCTGGGATCATAAAATGGATATCTTTTTAGTTTGGGGGTCTGCTTCAAATGGTAATTTATTTCAAAGAGGCTAGAAAAGACATTGTCCTATTAGACAATATGGAGAACATCTTAAATTTAGGAGTATTTGTGATTACCAGAATGTCTCTGGGCTGTGCCAGACATGTACTGCAGCGATAACACAGATTTCAAGAACTCTTACTGGTCTGCTAACACGGCTTAAAATTTGCGCACGTTTCTGTAAATATTGAAGACTTAGTGATTAGTATTCTTCAATAAAGTATATGCATCGCCATGATTCCTACTCCTTCTCACATTGAATAAGAGGATTTGAGCAGGATAAATAAGTACAGTTGTCCCTTATTCAAGGTCAACCATAAACCATCCCCAGTATAAGTCAAGTATGTGTACAAACACAGAAGCTGTGTTTGTATACAAAGCTGTGCTTTTAATTAAAGCACAGCAAGCAAAGCTCATTACTGGCAATACTCAGTTTGGATTAGGGGAGTCAGCTGCCTGGGCATGGCACGCAGGAGGCAGAACACGTCATGCTCACTCGCTCGCAGTAAATTTTCTGCTCTGCTGTCCAATGCATACTGTCAAAATCTCACAGCAACTTTGTACTGCAGCGCTGTACAGCAGAAGCATCTGGGAGATTTGGAGAAGGTGTCCTTTTTAAGTTACAAGTTGTTCATTGGCAATAAAGAAGCATTTGATACTTGCTTTACGTGAGTACAGTAGCATTGTGTTGCTAACTGTGTCACTAACTAAGTAGCTATTAACTATGGTTATTCATCCATTCTCATTTGTGATCAGGCAGTTGTCCAAACTCTTAGTTCCATCCAAGTCTGAGGTGTGATTTATCACCATTTTTAAAAGCTTCTTACAGATTGAGACGTGACCCACGACCAGTCGTACCACAATAGAAGACATGCATATTGCAGTGTTTCTTTCCACTTGTGCACACTCATTCAGCCAGAAACTACAAATGAGCTCCAGTTGACTCCTTTAACAAGACACCAAAGTAACCTCAAATGCCAAGCTGATTTTGTATTAAGAACATAAACCACTCACATTGATATCAGTGTGCCCTTAGTAACTTTTGCTCCTAAGCAGTTGTTTTTTTCCTGATGTGTTCTGTCAGCACAACCTCTGCATTATTGACTTCATTGTCTCATGAAGTCACCTTTTGCACTTGGAAAAGCTGAACAAAAATAAAGTTAATGCTGCCTTAGAGGGATTCATCATATCATTTACATTGCATTCAGATTCAAGGTGTAACGCTGAACGGCGATCAACAGAGCGGCATGATGTGCCATATTTCAGGGCCACTGAACAGCTTGTCCAGATGACAGAGGGATAGGGGGAGGGAGAGAGAGAGAGAGCAGATGCAAAGCAAGTGAGCGAGAGTGGAAGAGCGGTGGGAGAGGGTGGCACGTAGGAAGGGACAGAGAAGTGCGGCTAAAACCATGTTGCCCGCAGAATACCAGAAAGGGCTTTGCTTTAAAAGATTCAGAATAAGGATTAAATATTTATTGAGGTGAAAGATTCATGTATGCCACATCTGTGAACTCGCTGCTGTAAGGCCACATTACTGCATGTTTCACTAGCTTGTGTTAAAAGTTTCTATTTTTGTTGTTTTGATTACCTTTACAGATATTTCTAAAGCCAAAGGATTGAACCTTTACTCACAAAAACAGATGCATAAAGAAATAAATGACATATGATGTTACAATATTTATATGCCCAACACTGGCTTCTGCGGTCCCTACTTAATTCACTTTTCTTTGACCCAAATCTTTGAAATCCAGTTGTTTTGTTTTTTTTACCCACACTTTTGTCCAGCTACAGCTAAATTCTTTCCCAGAAACTGGTCTTTTAAAGTTGGTAAAAGAAAGTGACTTGAAAATCAGTGAATCTGCACATTTCATTTAATCATCCACATTGGTTATTGAAGTGTTGACACGGGCCCGATTACACCTGATTGCTGTATACTGTGAAAGACATTTGATTATTTGTCTTGTAAAAAATAGAGCGTGAGTGTTTTGGCTTCATCTGCTGGATGGATGTTGAGATGAACCACAGGTAACCGCAGCTTTATCTTAGAAATCCACGGGTGGGTGTGGGGGTGGGGAGTCCTGCAACAGTCGGCGTGGGGAAACCAAACTGAATCGTTATGACTCGGGGTCATGGCAGCTGTTCAGATGTTTATTGATTAAATGTCAACTGCCCAGGTGATCTTGATTCACAACACTGAGGGGCCTAATCCATCACCAGTAGAGGAACATTCAAACCAACACATCATCACTGCATGCATCTCGTGGCGCTGCAACCGTGGCGATGTGCTGTAATAGCTGGAATGTCTGCGTACAAATTCTGAGTCCTGGCGAAACGTTGAGTAAGGAAGCGGACTATTAATCGAACATAACATTCAACCACTTAAACAAATTTTCTGACCAGGAATAGACATAAATAACTGTAAATTGATATTTAATCAAAAAAAGGGGCATGCATTATTATTTTCTGTAAAATAGTCAATTTGAAAATTCGTGGATAACAATTATATTTCAATTAAAGAGATTACGAATACTGGATTATTAACCATTACAGAAACATAAAAATAATTTTTTTGTAATTACCAGTAACTTAATTTAGGACAGCTGTGGCTTAAACCATGCACTGGGTGGTGGTCTAATAAATTTGTTCGGCACCGTATACATTTATTGCACTCTAAAAATAAATACATTTTAATAACATCTACACGATAAGAAGGACAGCAACTGCATGAACAACAAGAAAGTACCCTTGCATATTATAATGATATGTCAATGATGATGTGCTCTCTGGGTACCATTTGAAGCAACAAAGGCCTCCATCCAGGGGACTTTGGGGGGGGGGGACAGTTGGCTGAGAGGTGCAGTCGAACTGTGTGTGGGGTATATTAATTTGGATTCTGGACCCTAAGGGTGACCCCTCACATGAGACATAGCTCTGGCAGTCCTGGTCTTCATGCAGGCCATGAGCGTACAGTGACACATAACCTTGCCCTGTCACCACCCTCACCAGTGTGTCAGCTATCATTACCGTGATTGACGTTGAGCTAACACTCCAGTCCTATGAGATTTGAGGCTCTGTATAACCTCGCCCTAGTTGCGTACCAGGGCTAGGACATTTGGGGAATGGTACTGGATCATGATGCCATCTGTGTTTGTAGCTTGTACTTCTGTTTAACAAGGTCACAATCCTTTGTAACCTTGCGTAAATGTGAGCTCTTTTCAGCCAGAACGTTTTTGTACAGTAGTAGTTGGTGTAGCATCACACTAACACTGTAAGTGAAAGGAATGTGTATGCGTTGTGCTGATTATAGTAAAAATGACATCATAGACACAGACGGTGCAGATGAATGCTTAAAATTAAGATGAGAGTGCAATTCATTAACAGGTGTGGGACAAGATTGACAATGCATTTTATATTATTGGTTCCACCTGTGATACGACCGACATAGTCAAAATGACTTGCTGAAGCCAAGCACCTGAATGAGAAAGAAAGGTGATTTAAGGGACTTTGAACATGGCTGTTGTTGCCATAGAGACCGATCTAAGTATTTTAGAAACTGCTGATCTACTGGTTCTTCCTGCACAGCTGTCTCTAGGGTTTACAGAGAAGGGTCCGAAAAAGGAGAAAATACGAGCAACGGTAAAATTCATTGAAATCAGACGAGAATGTCCAGGCTGCTTTGAGCTGATAGGAAGGCAGCAGCAATTCAAATCATTGTTACTACTGTACCAGCATATGCAGAAGAGCATCTCTAAATGCACAGCTTGTCTACATTTGAAGCAGATGAGCTACAGCTGCAAAATGACCACTCAGGATAAGAACAGGAAACTGACACAGCAAATCACATGGGCTCACCAAAACTGGGCAACAGAGGATTGGAAAAACATTTCCTGATCTTACGAGACTTTATTTCTGTTACAACATTTGCATAGGTTCAGAATTTGGTTTAAACCACATGAAAACATGGATACATCCTGCCTTGTATCAACGGGTCAAGCTGCTCTTGGTGTAATGTGTGGGGGATATTTTCTTGGCACACTTTGAGCTTTTTAGTATCAGTTGAGCACTGTTTAAATGCCGCAGCTGATCTCGCCCATCCCTTTATGACCACAGTGTTCCCATGTTCTGATGGCTTGCTTCCAGCCGGATTATGCACCATGCCATTTAGCTCAGATCATCTCAAACGGGTTTCTTAAACAGGACAATAAGCTCACTGAACCCACCAGTCACCAGATCTCTATCTGATAGAGCACCTTTGGGATGTGGTGGAATGGGAGATTCACACCATGGATATAAATCAACCAGTCTACAGTGTGATGGCACCATGTCAACAAAATGACGAAAATCTCTGAGCAATGTTTCCAAGCACCTTGTTGAATATACAGTATGCCATGGAGAATTACGGTAGTTCTGAAACATAAAGGGGGTCCATGTGCAACACACGTGCAAAACTGGCAGTCAGTGACCGCCAGATGAACCGCAGTTAAATGCAAAAAAAGCAACGCGTGGGAGGATGCTGCAGTACAAATTACATTTTTGTAATCTCTGTAATCCAAACAATCTTAAGCTTAAGATAAACACAATTTCATAGTGATATACTGCAAAAAGACTGGACTAAAATAAACATGAACTAACCCCCCCCCCAAACACACACAATATTACAACATGGTATTTTAAGTGTGTGACTGTATTAGAAACAAAACATGCTGGCACTTGTCTTCGATTTCAAGGTATTTTATACAGTACAATAAAGACCAGTACTGTATTAACCTTTTGTAGAGTATGCCATAACTTACTGATGAAGCACATCTTTGTTCTATTTGGTGGTCATCCACAGGGAAAGAAAACAATTAGGCCAAAAAAAGGAAACGGTCAACATCAGGAAAAAGGTATTTTTTGTTTCCAACCGTGCCATCCCTTTTCCACTTTTTCAAGAAGACAATAAAAGAAGACAGGCAAAACTGAGAGTCAAATCGAAGGTTAATTGGAGCCAGGGAAATGTCAACCAATGTTACCGATCACCCACAAGGGATATGCAGCCCTTGGTGAAAAAGATGCTGGAATATCAGCACAGTATATTAGCTTCCTTTCTATAATGGCCTCCTGAAGAGAGCGATGATGATATCTTTTCAGCACTCTGTTCCCCCCTAAAGCAGTTGTGCTCATGCAAAAGACAAAAGGAGAGAGTGTGTGTGTGTGTGTGTGTGTGGTAGAGAATGCATGTACGCACGTCTTCTATGCTTTCTGTCAGAATCAGTATTCTTATTGGTGATGCAAATTTCATGGGAACCGGCAGGTGTTGGCAACAGATCACCGACACCTCTGTTGTCGTGACATAGTCGTCCTCCAGGCTAACACATATTCAGCCACAATTTTGGGTTTGTTAATATAATGTTAAATTTTTTTTTTTTTCTGTTACAGCGTAATTCATTGAAAGGGGGAATTTTACCAAAAAGCTTGATAAGAAACTTTTAAAAACTAGCAACTATTAGTGAATGGAATGGAATATTTTATGATTAATCTGTGTTAGAATATCACATCCGTGCAGCAGGAAAAGCTGATCTCTGGTAATTTATTCATAATGGGTTCTCTCTTTTTTTTATTATGTCTATTATAATCCAAGCTTATTTTGTAAATATCTAATCTGTACTCCTTTAATTGAAAAATAACTTGTGTTTAGTGCATTATTAAGCTCATCTAGTCAAGAATGAGCAATGGAAATGCAAAATAAAAATCTTACTGGGAAAAAAAAATCTCATTATTGTGACCATCTGAGTCGGACCATTTCTATTCAGTTTTAATGATTAAATCGATCAGCTAATGCAAGCATATGTTTGCTGTAACCTCACTTACACCATGCTATCACTAACATTAAGTGGTGCTGTCAAACTCTATAGCCTTTTTTGTGCCTTTGACAAAGGGCAACTTATCCTTGATCTTCCTCATAGAACTAAAAAGACCAATGATAAAAAGGATTACTCTTGGTATAAGAAAAGGTGCTGTAGTCCAATCTTAATTGGTAAGTTCCCTTGCTAAGTTGATCTAGTCTTGAGGCTGCCAGTCAGTGAACTGGTCAATTAATCTTTCCCCTCTCTCATAATGAGGTGGGGGATTTCAGATGGCTGGTCCTTCACACAAAGACAGACAATGTGCCCAAAGGATCTTCTGTCCCTGCACCAAGTGACCTGACAATTAAAAAATGTACCTCCCTACTTCCCCTACCCCACCAGGTGGCAAATTGGTCTGACCCAACATCATATCAAAAGGACAAACCATGACTTCAAATCAACTTCAGAGGCACCAAAGGGGCAAAAGGGCAGTATCCTCCATGAAATAAGATTGTTGTATTAAGGCTTATGGCCCCATATCATTCTGCCTTCCTCATTTTGAGGTAAATGAAAAGAGACTTGTTGGATACTCCCTGATGTGTTTCACAAACGCTTACCCTCTCAGAGGCAAACATATGTTGTAGTTTGACATTAATTTTATGATGCAGATGTGACAGTGGAATAAGCTGAATGTTAAGGGTTAAATAAGCTGAATGTTAAGGGTTAAATGCGCTTGACCTTGCATTGTGTAGTCTTTAAATCTGGTTAATGAGAAAGATGACTATAGAAAAGCAAATAGAAGACAAAGGCAAGAAAAAATCCAGACACTTGACTTTCATGTATGGTGTTTGCTATCTGTACTGTATTTATGTATTTTATTTATGCTGAAAGAAAACACTTATTTCACTCAAGGTACTGAGTGTCCATCGGTTCCATTTTCACATAGATCTCTTTGCACCTCTGCAAATCATTGGATGAATGCTGTCATTGTGTCATTGTGTGGAAGCTCATAAAACACATATCAACCTGTAAATGAACTCTCAAATGAACCCTCTTTAAAACTTGCTTGACATCGTAACATACACAATCTAAC
>VOQJ01012924.1:26430-45129 GCA_015052665.1 Apistogramma diplotaenia
TAACACAGCAAAGCGTTATGCTGCCTTTTAGGGATGGATACATTTAGTTGCAGTAAGATCCAAAGGAGAGAGAAACACTTCAGAAACGCTGACCTCTGCAGATGTATAAACAATGTGTATGCACAAAAATGCACAGATGAATGCCTTTTCCTACAAATAAGCTGGGAAGGAAGAATATGCAGCAAGAATGATGCGTGATCTCATTCATCCTAATAAGTCAAGCTTGAAACAGTCAAGTGGAGATGAAAGATAAGGTTAGGCAGAATTTGACCTTTTCAAGTTTGCTTTTCTTACTATCATGCATTTTTTCTGATTACACATACCCATATTAATAGTATGCACAATTTACCATTCACAAACTTAATTACAAACATTTATATGTTAGCTAAGGTAGGCTCCTTTGCCCTAAATATGTAGACTTGATTGCGTCTTTTTTTTTTCTTTAAATTATTTTTTCTATTCACAATTACAGTAATACCAAGACCACTAACAGTTCTTTTTCTTTGCTTCTTCACTGCATCTTATTTTATATACATCCAAACCGCATCAAGGAATTTTTTGATCAGCAATGTAGAAGGACTTCATTTTAATTTCTGTGTAGGCGGTGGTTTTGCTTTGTTAAGCTATGAAGAGAAACGATTCACACTTTAGTGAGTAACAATCACTTGGTTACAGCTCAGTGGCTAAACATTAAGGTTGCTGATTACTTTGTAATCTTCACTGTTGTAAGTTCACTGTTGACTGTCATTTGCTACAATCCTCAGTGATCCATGACTTTACCAGGTGCTGCCATGCAGAACGGCGTACAAACCAGGAATTAGTCCACTCACTGATTCAGCCTGGTGGTTTGACCCGTGACATTTTGACTTTGTCTTGTAGACTTCGAACACTGCAGAGTTTGACAGTATGACCTGTTTAGATGTCTCAGTTTTACACATAAGATAAAGCTTAAGTTTGAACTTAAAGAAGACTTACTTCACTTAGAGCTTAGAGCCAAATGGAACTAATACTAATAACTAACTACTAAGACTGTGAAAAATTTAAATGTGTACAAATTAATTAAAAAATACAAAAGTAATTTTCCTTAGTGTCATAATGTAATGTATTGTAGCTCAATATTTAGCATATTTTCATGGACTCACCTTTCTGTAAGTTAATGTTATCTTCATATGTTAAAGTATAAATAAGATTATCAGCAGGATATGAAGACAAGCCACCCATGGCTTCATGTTAAATATTGACTTACAGCAATATCTATTAAAGTTAGCATGCTAACCAGCTAGCACAGGTTCATAACCTTGCATGATAACACTTTGTTTGTGAAAACTGCATAGTAATTAAGCTTAGTGCAGCCTCACTCCAATATGAGAGGAAGAAGAAACAAGTTATTTTATGCATTTCATGAATTTCATCTCCTTTTAATCAGGAACTCAATGAAAGAAATGGCTGCAGCTATAATAGCTAAAGCTCCTGGGAAGTGATCAGTGAAGAGCAGGATAAACTGGTGAGCTGATTACTATGCTGTGTCAGTGTCAGGTTATGGTATGGTAGTGCATTGACTGTGTCAAGAGAGAGATCATTAAATTGATCAGATATGCCGCTGCAGCTAAAACAGCATCAGTCCACATAATATAATAACATTCCAGTGCATAAATGCCAAGATAATTTTGGGCTAACTGGAAAAACAGTGACTCCATTACGTGTTCCCACCAGGCACTGATAAGTTTACACTGAGAAATATTATATTTATATTACACAGTTTTAATGTAATTTTGAAAAAGAAAAATACACCCACAATAACATTGTTTAGCTGAATTATGTGTTTATCACCTTTGAAAGTCCAATTGTAACATGGTAACTTTTGTTTAAGGAATCGAGGACTGGTGGTTGGCAGTCTCTTTTAAACTGTGAACTGAGTTAATATAACTCTTGAAACTCTCTGAGGCTAGGAAAGATGAAGGTGAGGGAATGAGGAACATGAATAGACAATCTGACAAAGGACAAAGGGAGACTGAGGCTACATTCACACTGCAGCCTGAAGTGACCTATATCCGACTTTTCTTATTGTGAAATACGATTTTTTTGGTCGTACATAATTTCCTAATATATGCGACTTGTATGTGACCTCCTGTGTGAACGGCAAACGAACCCAAGTGTCCTGCATCCACAGTAGAGGATGTAATGTCACACGTAGCGAGCGTGCTCAGCATTTGTGGAAGTAAACACGGATGGTTCGTCGTTTTTCTTCCTGCTTCCGCGTAGCAGGACACAGAATAGTGACAGTTGCCAAGTATCAATGACATGCGGGTCGGATAGAATGCGACCTGTTCAGATCGCATTTGAAAAGATCGGATACGTATCGGATTTAGGACCACATGTTCAAGTGGCCTGGGTTACATTTGAAAAAATTGGATCTGTGTTGTTCAGACTGGCATGAAAAGATCAGATAGAGGTCGCATATGGGCAAAAAGCATACACAGAAAAGATTAGAGAGATAAGACACACCGGGGAACACAGCTGAAACACATTAAGGAAAACAAGACTGGGGAAAGTAAAACTGAATAACAGATACACTGCCCAGAGACTACCAAAACTATAAAATAATATTATATAACCAAGAAGAAAAACTATAACATAAACAGAGGATTTAATAATTGACAAAAGAAAATAGCAACCTAGCTACTATGACGAAAGAGCCAAACTTTAACACAAAAGATTCTCAAAACCAAAAGGAATCCCAAAACCCAAAATCCTGGAACCCATGGCCCTGAAATCCACTCAACTCCTGAGAGTGATTCATTCTTTCACAAATGTTTATACAAGCAGTCTGCATGCCAGGTGGTTTGGATTTTTACACGTGTGGTCATAGAAGTGATATGAACACAATTAAATTACATGAGTTTAACGGGTGAGTGACTACTTTAGGCAATGCTGTGTATTACATCAGTGATGTGTAATCAATTAACAATGTAACATTTTTGTTTAAAATTGAAGTCAGTATCATTGTGGTAGGACAGTATTCCTGAATCATCAGACTACACATGCAGTAGGTGAAAGTAACATTTTGCTGGTGTATATCACTGTACTTTGATTTTACATACAGTATGTGGGGTTTCTGTAGCTCAGCGTGATTATGTATAATTTAAAAATGGCACTTAATAGGAATCCTGTATATATTAATTTTTCTGTGAATGGTGCATAGCCTCTGACATTTATTTCTAAACAAATATGTCTAAACATAAGCTTGACCTTACTCATATTCAATTTATGGTGACTGAATTGTTCAAATAATAAAACCCCTGTGAGGGATGATTTAATAGTGAGAGTACCCTAAGTATGGGTCAAGATCAGAGTCAAGTTTTTTTGGCTGTGTCTTGTGGAGTACAGACTCCACCGAGAGTAATTATTTGTGGAAGGTTTAGGGCCCTGGGGGTGATGGAGTAGGCGGGAGGGGCAGAGGGTGCGCTGAGACGGAAAGCACGCCAGTCCCACTCATGGTTGATGCTCAGTGAATCTGAAAGGTCATGTCATGTTTTCTGGCAATTGACTCGATTGGTTTGGATTCTGCAGCATAAGGCCGGGACAGTGGAGTGGTGTGTCTGTGTGTTTATTTGCGTGCATGTGCGTTTCTGCACATTTGCTGGGAAATGTGGCCGGGGGTTATTTTTTGCATTGACCTTATTACCCTGCACAGTGACGAGCTCGCCACATAACTTGCTCTGTCTGACTCTTTAACACACAAACACATCTGCATGCAGCTACTTTAATAGCTTATTATTAACATCCATAAATATTTTTAGTTATTCGTGAAGTATATATTTGCTTTCATCTGAATTATTTTTAATTTATAGCATAGAATAAACTACCACAAATGTATAATCAGTAACTATTTCGGATTGTATCACACATGAAAATGTAATTTTAATTCACCGGTTTTTAGTTTCGATATTTAATGTATAACATTTAAGACGTGGATATAATCCTGGAATATGTTAGTGTTATTACAACCAAAGAATTTGTGTATGAAATCTCCTCCAAGTTAAATAATGCGAAGTCAGTGTTGGCACATTTAATTAAGGTTGATTGCAATCATCAAACACAGACAGCTTACAAGTAGAGCTATCCAGACATATTGTACGTACTCTGCAGCAGTCTTTAAGGATTTAGCCACTGATATGGCTTCTGCCTTGCGGCCATCCTCTCAACTAATTTACCAGAACAATGTAATCTTAACCTCTCCCCTTTATTCATCATCTGGGAGGCTCAACACACGATATAAATAAAGAAACAGCACAAGCACGAGAAAGATTCCCGTATATGGTACAAAGTTGAGCAGCTCCATTAAAACCCATGCATCACAAGATGTTATAACAGATGCAGTATTTAGCAAGTGCTTTAAGTGTTTCTAAAGTGCATATTTTGGCTCTTACTTAGGAATGCAAACATGCAGGTGTCTTATATGCCTTAGTTAGTAAAAATAAAAAAAACAATAATGAAACCACTAAATGGAATTAGTCTGTCCCCTAGGCGTTAGCACAGTACATGCAGTTTTACCAGCAAATCCGCGGCTAGTCTTCACTCTGCCATGCCTACGCGGTTGACTCCTGCACTCCAGCGGATCGGTGGCAGAGGTCCAGAATCACTTAGATCATTTTACCCGGGGCACAAAGGGGGCAGAGAGGAGCCACTGACCCTGCACTCATCAGGCAGGGCTTTACGCCTCGCTGACTTCCCTAGTGTGACATTTCTCCTGTATTTGCCCCCTCCCAACGCCTCCCTATGTAACCACCACTGCAGTGCAGAAAAAGATCATTGTCTGTAGAGATATCAATCAAATGAACAGCATCTGGGGTCAATCTGCTGTCAGTGCTCCCTCTTTGCAGTCCCAGCTTTCATGTAAAGTGACAATAATGACAGAATGTCAGAAATGTTACCAATTGCACTCACTTAACAGAAGACGACACTTTGAAGCCCAGTGTTCCTAAACACAGATATCGTACCTGCCTCTCTCGCTCATCACACGTCACACCAGACCTAAACACACACTTCACTTCTCTTCCACCCCCTCCAAGAGCAAACATACCTCCTGCTTAGGGTCATACAATGGCCGTGACATTATTAAAGGATCAATTGTGCCTTAAAACACTGCCTCTTCTCCACGGGATTTGTAGTAGAACAGATGAGGCTTATGCAGAGTGGCTTTAACATCTATTTAAAGTGTGTTAGAGACAATAATCTAATGAGACATTTACATTTTGTTCAGCTGGGTTGAGAAACCTCAGATCAAATAACCTGTCATCTTATAGTGCCAGCATAAAACACATTTAAATTTACTATTGATATCCACATTGCATTTTTAATAAAGAATTTCCATTGTTGAGCATGTCCATGGCTATAGCATTAAATATATATGTATTCAGGTGCTTTTAACATAACTTTAACTTTTAATGCTGCTCGTGCTGGAGAGAAAATATGCTGCTGAGCTGGATCTTTTTTCAGTTTCTTCTGTAAACAAACTGATTAGAATATTTAAAAAAATATTATTAGGATGCCCACCATATCATTTACTCATCTGACTGACAGCAGCAGTAAAGTGAAAAGCTGGGATAGTCTCCCTGTCCATGAGCTGCTGTCGGGGGAGTTGTGAAGAAGGATAGTAAGGTAAAAGTGAGGACATGCTGTGCTGGGATCAACACGTGTCTGCAAAAGCCTGGAGGTTCCACAACAATCTGTTCCAGTTGGTTCACTCTTGTGCTATGACCTCAATTTCTGACTGCTGTTGGAGCTTCCTTGCACTCTGGGTTGACACAACAACTGCACAGGCAGCTCTACACCCGCCCATCCAAGCAGAGGGGGACATAGTGGAAGAGCTGTTCAAATATCAAACAATGAAGCTAAGGGAGGAACATTGAAATAATATCCCCACATCCTGGGCTGCACAAGCATCTCCAACTTGGCAGTCCTGTGAAATGACACTTTCAATTGGGGTCAATTGGACCCCTGCCTCTGGATTTCATGCAGCTTCCCTGCCTAGGGGTAATCAAGAGCCATAGATATAATTAGAGTAACTGCCATTCAAGCAGCGTAACTGAAAATTTGAGTAACACTAGGGGTCACTGACAGTCCACGCAAATATGTAGTGAAGACTTAAAGACCCTTCCCAACATAACTTACAGGTGTCTTCACAGGATAGAAAAAGTAGTATCTGACAAAAAGCGACAGATACATGACAGGTTCTAAGCGTTTTATTTGTGATCCTATAATTCTTTTTTTTTTTTATCAAACATTTTCTTGCAGTGGTCAGTTGTCATGCCACTGATATGGCTCATCAGTTTAGTGTATTTCTTTTTGGTTGCATTTTATGATAGTGGCTTCTCTGCACTCTTCATTACTCTTGCTGCTCTAGCTCAGTGGCAAAACATCTTAGGAACAGTGACACGGTGGTCTAGTAATTATCTAATTGTTTGAGCTATGTCCTTTTTGATTTATGGTCTTGTATCAGTGGCTGACCTGATTTATAATGAGGTTCCCCCACTTGTGAAAATATGAACCTGAATTATGTGGCACCAGTCCAATTATTTCTTTGTTGGGCTGAGGTTCCTGTAGACATTGACAATGTGCATCACAAATAGCTGCCATTGAAGCTTTCACATAATAACAATAATATGATCCATCATTTTAGATTGGCCTCCCACCATGTTACATCCTTTATCTATCATTGTTTAGGTGCGCTGTGGTCCATCAAGATTATAATAAGGGATTGCCCTTTAATGGATTATTGGTAGTTGATCATATTGGAGTTTTTATCACAAGGTTTATCAATTTAATTCCTGGCAACCACAGTATATGGTTGTCATCACTGTAGTCTTATGCCTGGAAAAACCAGAAGCACATCAGCCACAAAGCAAGACTATGCCTTCCATTAATCCAGTAGGACTCCCATTATCAAGTTCAGGCCACAGAGTCAAAAAACTGGGCATTAAGTGGAGCAAGTTGCTTGGCACAAGGACAAAGTTGACAGAAAACATAAGGCCCCCACACACTGTCTGGACAGCAGGAGTCCACGACTACATGGGTTGAAGAATAGATCCAGCCACAAGCACATCCACTATACAGATGAGCTGCCCCCTTCAAATTAGCACCGAGCAGATACTGCTGCTAGTGTCTGATGAAAAGATGCACGGCTGCCACTGTTTGTGCGGCTAAGGCATTCATCAAATTAATTACTGGTGGATCCAAGCACCTCTCTGATACCTCTTTATTTTGAGTCCGGTAAATGGGGACTCAGACTAGCGCTGACAGAGAGGCCTAATACACCTAGTCCTTCGCTGCACATAATTAATTGAAATCTTTGCTAGTTTGACAAATTGGAATGATGAATCTATCTTCTATGAATAGCTTATGAAAAAATGCATAATCAGTCAAAAACATACTGTAGAAGCAACATCTTGCTCTCTCCGTCTCACTCACTCTCTCTTTTGCTCTCTGCAGCGTTGTATGATCCATTAGGCAGAGAAAGCATGCGGCTTGTTGGGAAGAGTCCCTTCCTTTCAGCACTGCGATTGATAACTTTGGCTTCATACTTTAATAGAGCGGTCAAGGTGGAGAGTTCCTTTGTGTAGTTCAATAGAATTGGGGAGCGCATAAATCAAACTGTAGTACATTTTCCCACTGGAAACAGATGTACCACAGTCTCTAATATTACATATAATAAAAAAGAATCTCAGTGGTCTTTCTCATCAAAGTAGATAAAACTAATCATCAAAAATTCATTGATACCTTTTTTAAAATTTTAATTAATTTTATTTTTTTACAAAAAACACTGCTTGTCATGTTAAAGAAAAGCTGGTAATAAAGCTACAGGGGACTAGCACCTGAAACCCAACTCAGCTGAGCTTTACAGCTGTTTTTCAGTTCCTTGCCTTGTTTGTCCAATCAACAGAGTTTCAATTGTTTTAGTTGTAGTTCTACAGGAAACTGTACTGTACAGAGTTTCTCATGAGCAAATTGCAGTCAGACAAAGTTTGTGACAAGCTTGTAAATTATTCCAAAAAATTATGCCAGGCAGAGTTAAACTGAGAGCTAAGTATTTTGAGTTTTCTCAAAAATTCAACAGTATCTTGAAATTTTAAGTTATTTCTAAGTCAAAACTTTGAGATGCGTAACTCAGAATTTTGAGATATTGAACTGAAATTTCATGATACCAACCCGATATTTTGATTTGCTGATGGCAACAAAAAAAAAAGTCGTCAAGCTTCTACAGAGTGCCTTTCTTTTCTGTGCATGTGTACCTGTTTCAAGACTTTGCAGATTTTAGCAAATGTGCATAATTAAGAACTTCTTTTTACCGCTGTAGCCAAGAGCGATGGCAGAAGATGGCAGCTAGCTAGCCCTAACTTAGCTATGCAGTACACATTTTGCCTTTTGTTCATCAATAATAATACTTGGCTACACATTCTATACATTCGTGTCAGTTATACAACATACAGTACGTAAATAGTTTAACATAACAGTGCAGTATTGCGCATGCATCATTACAGTTTTGCCTGATACTAGCTAGCATGGTTGCATAGCATGCACCAACACAGACAACAGTATGATGAATGCAGCTAACTTTATAGTCATAGTTTTATTAATAACAATTTTTTTGATATTATGCAGAGAATTTATCCAAATCAGGAATTGAAAAGCTAAAAAATATACATAAATAAATAAATAAATAAATAAATATATTATATATATATATATATATATAAATTATTATTTATTTATGTATATTTTTTAGCTTTTCAATATATATATATGCGCACACACACATACACATAAGTTAAAATCAAAAATCAAATGTGGCAATTTGTGAATAACAACAAGCACTGTTATTTACAGTGTATTAAAGTTTACCCTTTTTTAATAATTTATATGCTAAAATGCCAGAAAAGTTACCTGAGTTGCCATTTTTAGCAGAACATTCTGTCTGGTATGGCAATTTCAAGGTTATGATAATGGTGTTTGCAGGGAGGACAATGCACGTGAAATGTCAAAAATAAATAAAAGAAAAGAAAATGTATACACAGCATAGTATGTGAATGTGATGTGCATCACATCTGTACATGTATGTGCCTGTGTGGCTGTGCGAAGATTGAGAATACACTGAATGTGAAGGTTGCAGCTGTGAAGGACATATCTTGTCTATGGTAAGTAGTCATCCTTAATAGGTTTGGTTTGGATGTGAAATATTGGTGTGCCAAGTAGGTATGTGACATTAGTGTTGTCTCTAGGGAAAATTGCAGACTGATCTCAGTTCAGCAAGTACTGAGACAGGATTGGGGGCTAAATAATGGCTCAGATAGATGAAACTGTACCTAAACCTTACAACCTCAAGGCAATCAGTTCTGCCCACCTTCTGTGATGTCCATGTTCATCATATCATGTTCAGTATTGTTGGTAGAAAATAATCCTTTTGTACGAGCAAGCTTTTCTTAGTCCTCTGATTTCTGTGCAGACTGAATTGTAGATTTCTTTTTTTTTTTTGAAGTACAGTTTACCGGAATTAATTACAGTATACTTTTGCAGTGCAGATCTTAATGTGAAAAAGGATACACTGTGATTATGAGGAGCTCATTAACCTGTACAGGGTACAAAGTCCTGCTTGGTGTGTAGTTCTCTATGGATATTTTAAAGACTAGTACATACCAAACATACAGCCAATTAAGAGTCCAATAATGTTAAGCATGATAGTTTTAAAAAAAAAAAAGAGCGACTGCAGGAAGCTAAGGGCTTTACTTGTTTCAAAAAGTCTTGGGACTGTGAATGATGTGTTCCTTTGATTGAAATCCTTGCCATGGAGCGTGACATGAGCATTTCCTCTTCGTTCTCCTATTATCAGCAGAGCCTATGGTGCACAACCTAATCCCTCTTCATCAAAGCAGTGTGGGCAGCAGTCAGCGAGATGTGACCATCAATTAATCACCCACTATCCCCCTGACCAAGCTCAG
Organism: Apistogramma diplotaenia; assembly: GCA_015052665.1. Taxonomy (NCBI): domain Eukaryota; kingdom Metazoa; phylum Chordata; class Actinopteri; order Cichliformes; family Cichlidae; genus Apistogramma; species Apistogramma diplotaenia. The sequence continues at coordinate 36,426 of VOQJ01012924.1, forward strand.
TCCCTGCACAGATGTGAGGCCTCATTGGCTTTAAACACTCTCACTGGGAGATCTGCTGCAGACGAAAGACTGCCACAAACTGGCTTTGTCAAAGGGCTTCTGCGGACAGTGAAGCTGTCCCCACTCTGAGAGTCAGGCTGCTCTGAGGTCAGTGTGAGTGAGTATCAGATTAACCTCTGAACTGAGCCTTAACTACTTCCCTTTTATAGTCCTTCTTTAGTATCTTAACTCTATTTTTAATTGAAAGGAATGCTCTATTTTTTCTCTTTTATTGTCAGCACGCCTTCTCCTTGAGTTAAGACCATCTAGTGAGCTTCTTTACTCAGTTTCACTCTGAGTTATGCTGTTCTACAGCTAAGCTGCTTTCTGAGAAGCTCATTGTCTTATTGGAAATCTTCTGAATATTGGATAAACCAATTTTCTCAAAGCCCTTATCCCAAACCCAGCCCCCCCCTCCCCCCAGCTGCTCAATTTCCAACACGCAAGGCAGATAAAACACCATCTTGCACACATACCTTCATTAAAACGTGGGTAAATGTCATTACAAAGTGCATTTTCATTCAGCTATGTTCTATGTACTTGAAACTCCAAATGCGCTATCCTTTTTGCCACCTTGCCATATAATGTTCCATATAATTTTAAGCATCTCTACACCAGTAGCTTAAAGCACTGCAGAACAGAAGGGTTGCAGAGTTCATAAATGAGTAAGAATCTCCAAATGAGTTTGGTGACCTCTTAAACTCCATGAAATTAATATAAGCAGACATCCTGCATGCTGCAGGCTACTGCAGAGCTGGAGAAGATCACTTAAGCTCTCTGAGTTTCATAAAACTTTTATAAGTTGACTTACAAGACACATTGTAGCTACTTATTGGTGATGACAGGGAGCAATATGGAAGCAAACAAACCTTTACTACCTTCTCTTAACCCCTCACTCAAGTATAGGGGAAATACTGGCATCAAAACATGTAACATGATTTGTTGGTGTTAGACAGAGAGTTCATCCAAAAGATTTCTGATTAAATTTGTACATGAATGGGAGCTGACTATTGTGCATACATGTCTGATTTGCCTAGACAACATTGATAACTTTGTATGTTGTATTGAGCTCTTATTACATGCTTAGCAGGTTCTTGATGATAAACACAGAGCATTGTAAAGCTGCAATCAGAATAAATCTCAGTCTTTTGAACTGGTCTAGACATGCTTGTTGTTTAATGCTTAAAAATCAATATTGCCAGCCACATACTGTAAGTGGTATATCAACAGAACAGCTTCAGTCCTACAGCTCCTTGGGCTGACTGCCCAGTATAAAATCGGTATAGTGGGTCAGAAAAAGGGTTGTTAGAACTGGAAGGAAATGGATAAGGAATGTAAAAATATGCTTCTGGGTGAAGTGATGCATGTAGTGAAACAGTGCAGCCTGTTAGCCACTCTTTTCCCTGACTGTATGTATCTAAATACAGTGGGTTTTTATGCAAACTCGTGCTTTCATTAAGGTGGCTACAGCAAAGTCCTTTAACAAGCAAAGTGTTGCCATTTGTCAGTTATCTTGCTAATGACTGTAGGCAGTTATTTTGGGCTAACAAAACCAGACCTCTATGCCTTAAGAGGGAGCCATGACCTTAATTTTATTGTCCAGTGTTTAAAATCTAATGTAAAGTTTAATTTTAAATAAAAATGCTTACATTTTTGGTGAGTTTTGCCTCAAAATAAAGTTTGTGAAGCACCTACATTTCCTCTGCCCCCAGGTTATACTAAAGTACACGTACTTACATTTTTTATGAAATCACAGATCAGTTTATGGCTTCATCCAGACTGCTGATTTAAGCAGTGTCTCTGGTTTATCTAACAAGAGCACTGAGCAAAAGCCATGCTAATTCACTCAGTGGAGATTCAAGTGATGGCAAGTGAATGGTGCACTTGCCAACATCTTTTTTATGATAACAAGTAGACATGCCTGACACCAGTTGTCAGCTGTTTCCTAGTTCAGCTGTTATAGTCAAAGATTGGCTCTTTTGGTGGTGGGGGTGGAGTGATGGTGTGGTGCAGGACATATCTGGTTAATAATGCATTGTTATTGCATACGTCAGAAGTGAATGGCCAGACTGCTGACAGGAAGCAAACTGTAACTCAAATAACCACTTGTTAATTCAATTCAATTTTATTTATACGGCATCAACAGTTGCCTACACCTACAGAGAAAACCCAACAGTCAAAATGACCCCCTATGAGTAAGCACTTGGCGACAGTGGGAAGGAAAAACTCCCTTTTAACAGGAAGAAACCTCCAGTAGAACCAGGCTCAGAGAGGGGCAGTCATCTTCTGTGACAGGTTGGGCTGAGGAGAGAGAGCCAGGACAAAAGACATGCTGTGATAGAGATCGTGCCAGAGATTAATAAGTAATGATTAAATGCTGAGTGGGGTCTAAACAGAGTAAAAAGAAGTGATTGAAAATAAATTCTCAGTGCATCATGGGAACCCCTCCCCGGCAGCCTAGGCCTATTGCAGCATAACTAAGGGAGAGTTCAGGGTCACTTGATCCAGCCCTAACTAGAAGCTTTATCAGAAAAGAAAGTTTTAAGCCTAATTTTAAAAATGGAGAGGGTGTCTGTCTCCCAAATCCAAACTGGGAGCTGGTTCCACAGAAGAGGGACCTGAAAGCTGAAGGCTCTGCATCCCATTCTACTCTTAAGTATCCTAGCAACCACAAGTAAGCCAGCTTGATAATAATGAATTACAATAATCCAGCCTAGAAATAATGAATGGATGAATGTGCTTTTCAGCATCACTCTGAGACAGGATTTTTCAAGTTTTAGAAATATTGTGCAAATGCAAGAAAGCAGTCTTACATGTTTAATACTGCACGTGCATTGAAGGACATATCCTGGTCAAAAATGACGCCAAGATTAATACAGTGGTAATGGAGGCCAAGGTAATGCCATCCAAAATAAGAATCTGGTTAGACACAGTGTTTCTAAGATTTGTTGGGCTGAGTACAAGAACTTCAGTTTTATCTGAATTTAGAAGCAGGAAATTAGAGGTCATCCAGGCATTCATGTCCTTAGGACATTCCTGCGGTTTAGCTAATTGATGTGTCATCTGGCTTCACTGATATACTGTATAAAGCTGGGTATCATCTGCATAACAATGAAAATTGATGCAATGTTTTCTAATAATACTGCCTAAGGGAAGCATGTATATTGTAAATAAAATTGGTCCTAGCACAGAACCTTGTAGAACTCCATAATTGACCTTAGTGTGTGAAGAAGACTCCCCATTTACCTGAACAAATTGGAGTCTTTTAGATATAAAAATTATTCAAAGCACTGCAGGGCAGTACCTTTAATACCTATAAAATGCTCTAATCTCTAATAAAATTTTATGGTCATCAGTATCAAAAGTTGCACTGAGGTCCAGCATGACAAGCACAGAGATGAGCCCACTGCACTAATGCTGTTTCTGTACTGTGGTGAATTCTAAAACCTGACTGAAACTCTCCAAAGAAATTATTCTTTGGTTACAAGCAATGTATGCATGGGAGCACACCTGTTCGCTAATAACAGGAAACTGAGGCTACAGCTGGCATAGGGTACACCAAAACTGGACACAGACAATTAGAAAAACATTTTAGGGTCTGATGAGTCTTGATTTCTGCTGAAACATTGGGAAGGCAGGGTCAAATTTGATGTAAACAGCATCAAAGCATGGATCCATCCTACCTTGTAGCAGTGGTTCAGGCTGGTGGTGATAGTGGTGCACTGGTTTGAAGTATATTTTCTCAGCATACTCTTGGCTCCTTAGTTGCACTTGAGCATTGTTTAATGCCACAGCCTATTAGAATATTACTGCTGACCATGTCCATCCCTTTATGACCACAGTGTACCAGTGACATGCGGTGAGGGTCATTGCTGGTGAGGCACTGACGTCATCACATGAGATTTACAAACCTATGAACCCTACAGAGTAGCTTGTTCACCATTTGATTGGCAAATGTTAGCGTGCTTTGTTTAAAATTTCATATCAGTATTCTTTACATATACAAACTAGCATAGAAAAAACAACTTTATCTTCATACCTTTACTTATAAATGAAGTCCATGCGCCGCTCCTTTTTGGAAAAAAGCATCAATAACTTGTTTGCTGTAGCTTGCTGTCTTATTCTGTTATTTTGCAGCCGAGGAGTCGTAAGAATCCCTGGGATCACCAGCGCCCCCTGCCATGAGGCACGAGAACTGTGTGCCTCACCTAGTGCCTTTTCGCAGCAGTTTTATGATCGCTCCGCACAAGAATACGTTACACACATACAGTTGATAAAAAACAAAACTGTGCATTATATACACCAGCTAAAGTATAGAAATTTAGTTCATATACAGGTAGTAAGTGTTCAGTGTCAAGCAGAGGGACAGCAATACAGTCTCACTGTATAGCATGCCAGCACAGTTAGCATAGTGATTACGCAATCCACGGTGAGGCTCAGCAGGCTGGTGCCTCACCACTCGTCTCTTCTTGGTATTTGAATAGTAAATGTGAAAATTCAGTGATTTTGAAAAAAAAAAATCAAAAAATGGTGTAGTTAAATGGAAAAAAAACTTTAAAGTACAAATCACTTAATCCATTTAACCATTTAATTTATTTTAAAATTTCATATTTCCATGATGACAGGTGAGGCAGCAGCTGCCTCCCCTGACTGCACATCACTGCAGCCTACCATCTTCTGATGGCTGCTTCCAGCAGGATGATGCACCATGTCACCATGGAGTCACTTAAACTTGCTTTTAACTTGAACAATTAATCCTAATTTACTTTACTAACAACTGAACCTGTTAGGAAGATTTCTTAATTTCCTGATGTAACAACAAATATGAACAGTCTAGATTTATACAAATGCTTAACAGGGTTTGAACCAAAGAATATGACATAAAAAAGGTACTTTCAAAGATACTTGACATTTAAAATGACAGACTTTGCGAAAATTAAAGTGTTCTGTCCATTAAATTAAATATTTTTTACTTTTTGCCCCTATCCATGTCTTTCTGTTTATTGCAAAAGTGCAAATTGTTAAAAAAAATACCAGCATTCAAGAAATAGTTGCTTCACAGCAGTATTTAAAAGAAATGTTGAAGTGTGACATTTATTTGCAATATTGATTTGAGGTGTTATCATATCATCTTGGGATAGAGCCAGCCCTTGAAGGCCTTTTTAATACCCTTTTCTATATTTATATATATTTTCTATATATTATTCTCTCTGTATAACCTCTTCCTCCGAGCTGCACTCTTGGAAATTATATATAAAATATACAATTTTTAACCTGAAAATGTGCAGGAACTTCTAATTATTTTGTTACCCTGGGAGGGTATATGTTAACTAATTTTATGCTAAACCACTGTAGCCTCCTCCACCATGATGAATCCTAATGCTATTCTTATGAAAGGTACTGTATTAAATCTCTAGTGTCCCAGAGTGTGACTCTCTAAGCAGTTGGTGGGATACTAATCTGAACATGCCTCTAGAAGTTAAGAGTGAGAATTGGCTGTTTAAATATGATCAAGCACAGTGATGCTAAGGGTATTTGCTGGAGGTTATCTCCTGTTTCCAGGTTAAGCAGCGTGTTTTTGAAGAAAATGGGCCAGTAAGATAAATGGGGACACTGAAATGTATTTAATGAGGATGAAACCACTTTCTCCCATAAGGATGTGCCCATGCTTAATGAGTTTTACCTCCAACCCTAAGTGTAGATTTACAGAAATGATCTTGCCAAGAAAGAAGAGGCGTACGAGATGTCTCTAGTAGATTTAAGATTTGAGTGTAAGAGGAGAAATTGAAGAATGCAGGAAAGTGGTGTAAGACAGTGTCAGGGTGCCGCATGTATTAATGCAAAGCTCCAAATGTGGGTACATTTTCAGCTTGGGGAGCATCTTGAATTCTGGGTGACGATGTGTATTAAAAGTCTATGTTTTAGCATGTTTTCGTATTTATTACCCATGCCTATTTGACCTGTGATAACTAATGATCATTATATCTAACTAACCACCTATCTATCCTGCATACGCCAAAGGCAATGTAGGTTCAGGTGTCCATGGACCACTGGTAACCATCGACATTCCAAAGAAGTCTGATTATGTTTTAAGCATTTTAAGCATATATGTGATGTGCTGTTAGCATCCTTCTCAGCATTTAGGCTGCCTCTATCGTTTGCTTCATGTATCCAAGATGAATTGAAAGGTGAAAATATTTCTTTCTGTTTGGATTTGTGTCCATGCTGCAGAATAACTTTGTGACCCGGATACTACTGTATGGTGGATAAGAATATAAACATATAATCTGTCTAAAATATATGCTTTGCTGCACTTCTGCTTTGCAAAGCTTTTCATTTTTATGGAAACATTGTATTGCAATTACTCCAAAGGTAATGTAAATTGACTGTGTTTTGAGTAAGACTACACTGTACCCTGTGTTTCACTCTACAAAGTGACAGGGGATAAGAGATTATTTCCAGAGGTAACTAAGAGGTGACTAACTGAGATGTGCAGTGGCCCAGAAGCAAGACTGTCACACTCATATGGTTTCCATGTGACTAAACCATGTTAACAGTATCAGACTTTTAATACAATGTCTCCAATGTAGAAATAATAATAAAAAAAAAAGACTATATGGTGGCTTTATGGGAACAATATTCATCTAATGTATATCAGTGTGGAATGCTGCCAGCTCAGATTTATGCAACCTGAACTATAGTCCAAAAAATAACATAGTCCTTCACATTGCTAGTATAATAAAAGATAACATAGCCAAAATCACTGTGTTACGAAAATGGCCTCATAACTGCCGCACTAATGTGCAGTTAGACCTTAACATCGAACGGGTTTTTCAGCTGAAGCATTAATGCATCCACATAAAACTGTGGAGTACATGGAAGCTGAATTGCCATGACTTTAGTTCTCACATGGAGGACATTTGACACACTTGTCTTAAACATTACTTGTGTTTTATTTTTATCTCTAATGTTCGTCGTGATACGGAGCTGACTGTATGTTGCCGAAGTTCCTGATTTTGTCTCGATTAACAACACACAGGCCATGCAAACAGTGAAGACTGTAGGAGTCTGGATTGTGTGATTCTGCCTGACTTTACATTAAATGCATGTATTTTTCACACACAGAATGTAGCCATAGTTGCGTGTATGCAGCTCCGAAGTTGTGCTACAGTGAAGTTTAGCTAGGTTGTTGCGTGGTATTAATTCTCCAGTATCAGCCTCCCAAAAATTTAAGTGCAACAGTTCATTCTGTTAAAAATCGTGTTCATTCTAAGGGTCCCAATTGTCAGAGTGTATCCAGCAACCCTCTGAAGTGAATAATGAATGGGAATGTCATCGACTACGTCAACACTGCTGTCTTATATAAGTTCATATATAAGTGACTATCAACCTGAAGTGTCAGAAATACAAGTCATATCAGTTTAAATGTGCGATCCAGACTAATGCTTTCCTCACAGCTGTGAAATAGCATTCCTTCTCTTGCCATCCTTTATTTTTAGATATGCTATAAAAGAAGAAATATAAACAAAATCATTTTAAATTTGATCTGACCGGTTTATTTCTTTCTTTTTTTTTTCCCCAAGCTTGACTTTCTTAATTCTGCAGAGCTCTGTATTGGAGTGATATAGTGCATGGTATGATGAGATTATTAGGCATGAGTGAAAAGGAGAGGTCATAACCAGGACACTTTAATAATCTCAGTTACATGCACCATCAGTATGGAAAATGTGTGGGTTAGAAGCTCACCTACCATGTGTGTTTGCATGTGTGTGTGTGTGTGTGTGTGTGTGTGTGTGTGTGTGTGTGTGCACGCGCGCACTTGTCTGTTTGAGAGAAAAAGAGTGAGAGAAGGAGAGTGGGAGAGAAAGTGAGAGAGAAAGAGAGAGGGAGAGAGAGATACTGCTGGATGCTGCAATCTCCCCTGTGGGCTAATAGATTCGAGATGACATGCTCTCCGCTTCCATGCTGAATGTTCACTGAACTTTCTGGCAAAGGAGGCTGCCACTAAAGAGGGTTCAACCAGAGGTTAATATAAACAAACAGCAGAAAATGGAGAGCTAGGGATTATTAAATACAGGGATGACTGACAAATGCTTCATTGCCATTAGCCCCTGGCCTCTATATGTGCCCCTTGGCAAAAATACAGTGTCATCTTATTGTTGTCTTGATGACCCTTTGAATGAAGTGTTCACTTTGCAGGTCAATTAATCCTCATTCTTGTTTGTTTTCTGCTGAAAACATTCAGTAAATATTGTTAATAGTAGCTTGGCATTAACCATGTTTTGTCTACATTTAATCATTCCTCTTGTTCTTCGGATTCAGTACCGGGAGGGTTGATGTCTGATGATAGTGGAGACGGGTAATAGCTGTAATTTCTTAGGCCAGTGTGACCAGCCTGATTGCATTTTCTTGCAAAAATATCTTCAAAATTTTTAGTCCTTTATTTGCCTTCTTATATAATTTTATGTAAAAAGGCTGTACAAGTTCATGGTGTTTACATTGTATACTGCCCTCCAGTGGGCCTTTTTATGTACTGCGCATATTGCAGCTTCTGATGGTCTCTGGTACTGTAAGGAACCTGTTTGTATTTGTGATGTTAATGTACTGAGAGTTTTCTATTTGCAGTCTTGTGTGTAGTGTCACAAAAACACACGCACACTCATAT
>VOQJ01012926.1:0-11845 GCA_015052665.1 Apistogramma diplotaenia
CATTGTTCCTTTTCACGTGGTGCATATTTAATCTATTCTGGTCTCCTACCTTTGTGCTCTAAAATGTATTTTTCTCTGTCCTCATCCTCTATTCCACCCTCCCTGCTACTTACTTTATGTTACCTATCCTTCTTTCTTTCATTCATTCAATCGTATGCTTTCTTTCTCTGTCATCTCATCTGTAGAATGCTGCATATACCAGGAGCATAATTAGGTATGCAACAATCTACAGTCTTAAAATTTCGGTTTTAAAGTAGCCAAAAACAACGGCAATTGTAATTTGTAGTCTTCTTAGCTTAACTGTGTAATGAGGTATAATAACCCATGTAATGTTGTTCAGCAATGCAATTAGATAAGAGAAAAGACTCCAAAATGTCTTGTGTTTTTAAAAGGGCCTGTAATTTGTATGTTTAGGAGTGTGCGTGTAACACTTACCCCAACCCCTCCACATGGTAACATCAAAAAAACATGTTGAGACAGGATTCCTGCAGGGGATAATGTATAACAGTCATGAAAATATTATAATTATGATTATTACAACTGCATTATAATCATCATGTTCTTCACTATTGTTACTGATCTTACTAGCGAGTTTGCGGCTGTCCAGCTTGAGGCGGCTAAGCGGGTTGGTGCCGAATAAAAGCACGTGTTTTTCTGAATGGACTGACTGCAGCTCTTCTAAGGTTGCTTTCCTGCTGCGGATGCGCTAGAGATACACACACACATATAAATGCTGCATGCTATGTACATGGGGTACATATGCATTTGCCAGTGTAGGATGAAGTGCATGGGCCATACCTCACACTGACTCCTTAGGCCCCTTTCGTGCAACCTAGACCAGATGCTCTGGATCCTCCCTGCATGCTCAGCGTGGCGGCTGTTGTCCCCACAGGTACACTGGTGCTTCTGCATCTGACCATCGTACGCTAAACCTAGGTGTACACACATGCAAGCACATCATTTGACCATATCTTCCCTCTTTAGTAATGTTGCAATACCATCATAATATCTTTTAATTAAACTATATCTTCAGGCTTCTTTTAATGCTCCTGATCAACTGTCACTCACCTGTGGTGAAGCGTAGCTGGATGTCTGGAGCAGGGTTGGACAATGACATGGACGGTATGGTGGTGGTGGGTTGATGTGGAGCAGGAGGCAGGGAGGTGGAGGCGGGGGAGGACCGGGATCGACTGACAGGCTGGTGAGGCCAAATTAAGGATGGCACACTTGGATCTATCTGCAGACTTGATCTAAGGATCACCTGCCTCTGCCAGAGCAGCAGGTGAAGAGAAGAGACAATAAACAAGATCATGATAGCATTTAACAGCAGCAGCAGCAGCACATACCTTCAGGAAACCGTTCACATACCCAGTTAAACTCCATTAAAATACCTTTTATTTTGTCTGCTTAATTCTGCTTGTCTAGAACAGGCAGCTGATAAAGAAAAGTGAGCTCTGCCAAGGATACTTAAGTGAGACTTTAAATCAAAGTGTTCTGCTTGCATTAATAAAGCAACAGTGCCTCCTGATGGCAAAAACCTGTTCAACTCGAAAGAATTCATTTACGTTACAGATGCAAAACAATAACGACCATAACACCGTATGCTAATCTGTTAACTGATACACGGCCATTAGTGCATCATAACAGCACATTAATAATAAGTTATGCTACTGAACTGAGGTCAGTAATAAACCTCATTAACAGAGATTCAGTGTCAACATACTTTTTCTCACTGTCAGTAAAAATAAGGCGTCATTTCTTTATGTGTTCATGCAACAGTGACTTTTTTATTACCTGACTGAAAGACGGCTCACTCAAGCTCTCCCGAGAGGAGGTAGTGGACTCTGTGTCATAAACTGAGTCTGTGCTGGCATTGCTCTGTCTCCGGCGGTAGTCATCCTCACACACTGAGCCGGGCTCCGAGCCACACACAGAACCTGTCCCCGAACCCGATCCTGATCCAGTCTCCTCTAGGTCCATGTCCTCTGATGGGATCTGTGCCAGAGGAAGCCCATTAAGTTTCTTGTTTCCCAGCTCATATAAGGTAGATGTTTTGTTTTACTGTTTTCAAGTCTTAAAATAAGACATACAAATGTTCCTCCTCTCACCTTGCTCAGGTGTGGATTCTGCTTGAACCTCTCCACCCCGCTCTTGTGATATTGCTGCTGGTGCAGCAGTTGTTGGATGTGTGGGTGATGGCTGGCTTGCAGAGGTAGCTGTGAGTGGCTGTACGGTGGCGGCTCTGAACGTGTTCGCTCCAAAGGTTTGTGGCCTTGTCTTCTGGATGGAGATGACAGGTGAGGGTGCTGCTGCAGAGGGATGGCACTTAAACCAGGAACTGCAGAGAAAAAAGGAAAATGAAGAGATTAGAAGAGGGAATAAAGATGATGGCATACAAACTAAGAAGATTCAGAGGTGGACATAAGAAGGCTAAGAAAAAAATGAGTGGGATATAATGTGAGAAATAAAAGTGATTAAAAGAAGAAAGCAGGGAAAAGGGACACCTGATGCATTTGTAACAACCAAGTAATAATCAAAATCTATTATTGTTGTTTCACTCAGCAGGAAAATGGTGAACAGCTGTGTTTCATATGAAAAAATATGTGTCCCTGAACTCAGTGCCATATGTTGACTGCATGTACAGCACCACTTACAGTAGAGAGCGCCCTTGTGCCATTTTGAAAAATCATCCAAAAGAAATGCAGCACAAGACAACAAGTGTTCCCACAGTGCAGCCTTATAGACCGCTCACAGACAGGCCTCTCTAACTGCAGACATTTTAACTTGTTTAAGCAGCCGTAGAACAGGTATCACTGAGATTAACAACAGCTTTGTCCAATCTGGATACCTCAAAAAGCCTTGACATCAAACCAGGATGGACAGCACCAGGGGCCTGGTGCAAGTTGGTATCGATTCATAACTAACACTGTTTGGATGCACACTGGCAGAAATACATATCCTTTTAATCAGATTCACAGATCTGTGCGTATGCACGTATCTCAGTCTTTGTGAGTCTGATTTCCTCTCACATGTTTAGTTATGAATGAATTCAGTTGGTGCCTTATTCCAACATTAGCATATGAAATTGCCGTTTTCAAAACCAGAGTTTAAGACAGCAGCAAAGAAGAAGCGTTATTTCACAGAAGGTGAAACTGAGACACTCACAAGGGGAATGGAGAAAAAGGAAACGTGTACTTGGTGGGCTCAGGTTGGAAATCATGGATAGCAGAAAAACTATGGAACGAGGGAACAGATGCTATCAACTCTGTGCTTGGAGCATATAAGACCAACATAAAGTCTGTGATCAACTAAGCCATCGACCTGCCATTGGATAAGCAATGTAAAGGAAGTGTGTTCTGTATATGTATATTAAGGTACAGTATAACACAAATACAACTGACCAGAAACAAGCTGCGGGCGCAGAAGCCCTGTATGTGGTTCCAGTATGAACACAGGCTGCAGTCGCTGAGGAAGAGCTGGACTGCTTCTTTCCAGAGGCAGGTAGACCTGATGGAAACCAGGTACTGGCAGTGGCCTTGCTTCTCGCAAATCAGCCTGTGAAAAGATATAAAACAAGAAAGTAGAGGAGATCACAGGAAATTCTAAAGCAATCCGAAATTTGGGAACCCCTCTTTATAGCAGCCTGAAAATTAGAAAAATGGAGCGTTAGTGGCAGGCTATTACAGTAAGGTCTGTTATCATTGTCATCAAGTGGGTAAATTACTAAGAGACACTCACAACATATAAAAACCTCACAGAGATCAAGAAGGAACTGAAACCACAGGTTTCTATAAGTGCTCATGTGTGCAGGCACTATTTCAGACACTATATCGCACTTAGATACAAATAGATTCACAGAATGAAAGTGTATCTATGCAAACTGTATCCTTTAAAGTTGCACATGTTTCAGGAACAGAGCTGTAGTTTTTTATATTGATATTTCATACATAGTTCATAGATTGATTCTGGAGGGGATACATTATTGTGCCCCTGTGAATTGGAATCTATCTATCTATCTATCTATGAACAGAAAACTGATTAGGCTACTCAAATGGACCTCAAAGATCAGAGATAAACTATACAGACTAAACTCAGCAATATTTTCTTAAAACAGAGCCAAAAGGTTTGAATAATGAAAATGTAAAAAAAAAATCATTGTATATTAAGCAGTCCATTGAACTGTAACCTGTGCCTTAATTACATGCCTATAAGCAAGCCTCCTAAATGCATATATTGTAAATACATAAAAAGGCTGACCTCATGGGGCAGTGGCAGGGAGCTGTTATCTGAATGGAGGCTGTCGTTTGGAGAGCTGCACCCTGACGCTGGATTGCTGCTGCTGCTCGGCGAAGAGTCTGCACGTCAGAATGGAAAGACACCTATGAAGCCCTCCGCTATCAGTTGCTCACAACATGCTAGAAAATGTATCAAGCTGTGTCGAAACTTGACGAGGTGCGCTAAAATATTGGAAAGGTTACATCAAACGAACTTTAACTTGCAAGAGCTAACACAACAAAAGAATAAAACTGTTAGAGAGATCCAGCTGAATGTTAATATTGTACCCAGAGTTTCAGTCCTGTGCTTGACGGAAGGAGGGGCGCTGATCTTACGCTGCAGCGGGTTTGGTCTTGTGGTGATGAGCTTCTTTATCTTCCACTTCAGCGTGGGCTCAGAGACTGCACACACACAAACACAAGTGAAGAAGCAGACACATGCACACAACAGCCCACACAGGGAGACAAAAAAAGTGTCCTAAGCTCTCGCAGAAAGAAAAGAAAAGCATTTGTAGTTAACTATAATCATCAAGAAAGCACCTACTCAGCTATACACATAATCTAATCATGTGCTCACTTTTTGTAATATAACTCAACAAAACAAACACCTCAACCGTGGACAAGAGAATCAAAACATTCATTGTACTGTATACAGTGGTCAGTCTCCAATAAACCTGAATACGGTAATCAATCGGTGGCTGGCTCAGCGTGGATAAAAGAAAAATTTGTGTTGTCAGAGAGCCAACAAAAGCACTACAGGGTGTGTGCATGTGCTGATGGGTCGAGGGTAACGCAAATAAATAATGGGACGTGCACTCGCAGAAATGCAGAGGAAGGCGTGACCACTTTCGCTCCTATTCACACAGTGATGGAGGACTGCTCTGGACTCTCACGCAGTTCATTTTACACATACCTTAGCTACAGTTATATAACTGCTCGGGTCATTGTGTCTTACTGCACCTATTGTTATTTTTTTATGGCTGTTCAGCCTTACATTGGCCCTGCATGCCTGATGCATAATGAGCTTCATTCATCTCAATGCAAAAGACACACCTTCACTCCCTCACTCTTTCTATTATCTGCACTAGATTATTACATAATGTAACAGCGACAGGTGGTTGAGACACTAAGTATTCCGATGCAGGTGATTTGAGTTTAGCAGATTTAAAATGGGAAAATCACACCTCAGGGTGTGAACCCTAATCACAGACCCAGCTACAAGTGCCTCACCTGTTCTTCTCAAGGCACGCTGGTCACAGGCTGCAGGCTGAGGCTTTGGGGACATGTCAGGGACCCGGAGCCTTAGTGGCCAAAATAAAACAATAAATTGTGTCAATTTTAAGTAACCACATTAAGGTTTTTGCTGAGCCTGAGCATCCATCACAGTCTATATTCTGCTCTGAAAAATCAGTGAAGTCTCTCACCCGAATCCTGGGGCAGGACTGCTGTGGTTGGGAGTCAGTCTGTCGTGGGTAGGCTGGCTCTTCATAATTATGTGTTCCCGAAGTTTTTGCCTTACCAGGGGACTGGCCACAGCACCTGCCAGAAATTAAGAAAAAAAAAGATCATTCACAGCCACAGGGCAGGTAGATATGCATCCAGTGGTGCAGATGAGAATATGAAAAAAAGTTGCTTTTTTTTTAAATAGCCAAATTAGAACGGTCTTCTATTACAACTTCTCAAAAAGTAGTCAAGAAACTTTGGAAGTAAGATCCAAGATCCTCTTTGCACTCTTCATTTCCTCTACATTGTAAAAATAAAAACGGTTTCCCAAAACAAGCTTGTTTGCTTGACTTTGGTTTGACATGAGTGCAAATTTCCTTGGAATCTGAGAATATCTCACAGTGCTGCTGGAAATCCCCTTCTTTTTCAGTAAAACATACAGCGTGCGATGACTCAGACGGAGAGCACGTAAACCACCTTATGGTCTCTGATCAAAACACACGACAGTGTGGAGAAAACAGAAATACACAGGACTCACTCTGCTCAGTTTTACTCTTTTGTATCAGCTGATGTAGCTCTTCTCTTTTCTCCTCACCCATCTCTCTTTGCCTTTGTTCAATGTTATACTGAAAGATATAAAAAAACAAAGAAATGTTGCTTTTTTTAATGCAAAAAAGCCCAAAGGCTACCACCAGCGGTCTCTGACAGGCACATCTTGAATAGGATAGCTGACAAAGGAGGAAAAAGAAGGACACTGAAGTGCTGCATCAATCAGCTAATCTGTGACAAGAGTCAATAAGAATTAAGTACTGAGAAGCTGGTTTGTTTATAGCAACCTAAATCTGCTTCATACTCATGTCTCCTGAGTGCTGCACAATACCTGGATAAAGGCCTGTGGTGAAAGCAGCTGGCTTGTTTCTGTGGCTGATGTGGCAGCAGGTCTGTCTGTTTTACAGTAACATAAATAAATGCCAGATGGGGCAATTCTCGATTGAGGTCAAATTTCATGAATGTATTTGGTCTCTGTTTTCATGTTCCGAATGCTGATTAAATAGAAGCCTTTAATGTAAAGATCTGCACCGGCCGATTTAAGCCAATGCACTGATCAATCCATGCCACACACTATAAAGTTTACACTTAAATCTTTGCTGAAGTTTCATTATGTCACCGTCCAGCTCGACTAGGTGAAGACTGACATCTGAGTTTGGCCTCACCTGCAAGTGCTGCTGGGAAAACTGGGCACAATGTGGAGCGTTGTAGGGTCCCAGGAAGAAAGGAGTGCGAGGAGCCAGCATGGCCGAATCGGGGCCTGGATGTAGCAACCTGTGGGTTACACTTAGGTCCATGGGTGGATTCCCACTAACGGGCAAAGAAACCTGATTGCTGATGATCACATCCACTAAAGATACAGAGAGAAGGCGAGAGAGAGAAAATCATATATTAGTTTGCTGACTTTACTTACAGATCCAATGCTACTATTTCTTACTAAAGTTTTGAAGTCGTGTGCCTGTCATAGATAAATCATCATCACTGATAGGAATATGAAAAATAGTGTGGGTAGCTTAGATTTCCAGTGTGTGTGTGTTTAATATATGCATGATCAGGAGTACTTTCAGTTTCTTGAGCAGACATTTATGCTCAACAAGTTTTCCCACTTGAAATGAACCACTCATTATCCAACACTAAAACCTCGTTTGGCTGCTCCCTTAAGCACAAACGGTTGCAACAGCAGATGGCTCCACATTTGTGTTTCTTCTCGGCCTGTGCCTGGAACCATTCGTGTGCTAGTCGAATGTGCACACTACATTCAGAAAAGCAAAAAAAAGAAAAGAAAAGAAGGGTTCTTGCACAGGCTGGGGTCGGATATGCATTAAAGAAGGGAAAGAAACAGGGTGGGAAGCTGTATTTTACATTGTGGGGTTAAGGCGTTTGGAACAGGCACGTTCATCTGTCTTCACCCTTGCAGGTTTTGCTAAACCTGAAAGGAATACAAACCTAAATTTAGTATGAGTGAGACACCTGAATCAAGTCTCAGCATTCTAATGAAAGACAGATGTCGTTCTAACAGGAGTACAAAAAGGTTTTGATTCATTTATACACTCTTAAGGCGACCAAAACTATCATAAATACTTTATCTTTCCTTACTTTCAAATCATAATCGGATCATTTAACCATTGCATGCATGACCCAGGGTGGGCATGGCTGTATGAACTAAAACAGATAAAGCACACATGGAGATAATTAAAGTTACAAGTGAGAAAACACAAAGCTGAAGATCGTCTCACATTTGGTGATCAAAAACAAAAGCGTTCACAATGAACACCCAGATGTAACTCGATAATGTTTTCACATTTCAGTGCAACTGACACATGAAACCAATAAACATGAGGAGGAATGTTTCGCTATTGATACAAAAGCCTAGACAGATACAGTATGGAAGGAGACACCTTGTCCCTGCAGGGTAAAGGACAATAGGAGGGATGTAAGAATGTGGAAATTTGCTAAACCCGTATGTCTGAATGTTTGCAATCCAAAATATTACTAAGCATTACTCACGAAAATTCCTGTAAGTGGACTTTTTTCTTTCCTTCCTTTACGGTTATAGTGAGTTGAATTAGAGTCACTTTTGTGGAAAGCACCGTAGCAGAGGAGCAAATCTCACGTCACAAGACCTTACTTCACTGCAGCGAAGTAAGGTCTTCTTATAGGAGTTGTTCATTTAGCAAATAGGATCACGCAATAAAATCTGCTACACTGATAACTCATGCTAAGATTCAGAAACAGTGATTTCTCATTCTTGACCTCCAGTGTGTTAAAATTTGACTATTAAAAGCACCAGCAGCTGCAGTTATTAGATCTACAGTAACAAACCAACTCCCAAACAAAAATCCATACGCAGGCTGCACAGTCCAGCTCAACGGTCCTCCAATCTGAGCCACAGCCCTACATATGTAGACAGCCAGACAATGTGGTTTGGCCCTCATTCCTCACAGCAAGCCTGACTCAGAATAAAATAATCATGTGTGTGAAAAGTATTTTGAGTTGACAGAATTCCTGTGAAGGAAGAAACACTCCCACGCTCTTATTACTGCAGGCTATATGGGTCATAAGCGCATAAAAAAAACCAAATACAGGCTGGGAATTAATATTCGAGAGTTCAATATAATACAGCTTAAGCCGAATGGTTTCAGTTCTGTTGCCCTGCTTGATAGCTGAGCTCACAACAACAGTTTCTGTTCACAGTGACAGGCTTGGGTTTTCATGTTTGCAGTAGTGTAACACAGAGCAGAGCACAAACACAGATGAGCTTTTGTGTCACAACTAAAACCCATGACAGCACTGCAGGGAAAGATGGGACAAAAGGTCTCTAAAAACAAAGCCTGAAATATTACGCGCTTCTTCCTTTGCGTAATCTTCCTGCCTCTCTGGAATCCTACCTTGCAAGGTAACTCAGGGAATCCATGACACATCAGACAAACCTTAATCTCAGAGACCCAGAAATATTTTGGGCCTCCCCCGCTGTCATCTGGTTCATACCTGCGTGACAGAAACTTATGTAACACTGTTAAAATTCAAGGTGCTTATTTTCTTAAGCTTCTACTGTAAAAATAAAGCAAAAGGTGTAACAGGAAGTACCAGTAGCAGCAGCACAGTATGTATTACAAGAAGAATGCCTGTGTGTTTTCAGAGGAAATCAGACAATCACTGGAGGAGCGGGCCGGTGGTAGTGGTGGTGGGGACTGAGAGAAACCTGCACACACGTACATGCATGCACACGATCATCAAGCGAGTGAGCTCCCCTGAGAAAGAGGAAATGATCAGGAAGCCAATCTCTCTTCTAAACAGAAAACAAACACCTGTGACACATTTTTCATTTTGCAACAACCATACATATCTGGCCTCAACTCGCTTTCAGCGAGACGTTCATGTTCACGCCGTCTACACTCACTGACTTTTTGAATTGAATGTATTTCATACATCTTTCTGCAATAAAAAAAAAATTCCAAACAATTGTTTCTTTTTCTTGTGCTAACACTGAAGCTGCTGCTTTAGGCAGAGTTACAGTGTGACTCATTATCTGACTCGACACAAAACCAGCCTGGTAACCGCATTGCACATTTAAAGCGCTAACTAAACAGTTAAGGTTTCTTCCACACTGACCCTGAAGGTTTTCAGCAGCTCGTGATTGCTTTCTATCATATTACCAGGAGTCTAAAAGAGGACAAAGACTTGTTTCAACATGACAAAAAAAAAAAAGGATTGTTCAACTGTAAAGGTATTTTAGCCATCGCCGTTTGTCATGGTGTCTTGTGTATCAGTCTAAAATAATGAAGGAACTGTAAAATTACACGACAAAGATCTGAAACACTTTAAAATAAAGAGGAGTGCATGCCGATAAGGTCTGTGTGCGTGCTTCTCTGTCTCTCTTTTCAGCGTTGAGCTGCTAAAAATAGACAAGGGACAAACTTCTGGTTTCTGTAATAGCATATTCATTTCACAACCACCATCCTCTTTCTGTGGGCCCTCTGCAGCAACATGCTCATGCACTGACACAAAAACACACTGCACACAACACACACACACATGCGCACGCACGCCATGGACGCACCTGCACATATGCATACACTCTATTGGGGCATGCGCTCACACACACGCACACGCTCACAAAGAAACAGTGACTTCCTGTTTCTAAAGTTAGTCTTCACCATAACATCCTCTTGGTTCATTTAGGCAAGCAGAAGCTTCTATTTTGGTTGAATGGCTTCACTGCAGCTTAAGAGAGCTACATATATCGTTTAGCAGTATTTATATCCACGATGTGGCTAAAATGTGCTTTGTTTATTGCTGGGTTAACCTGAACTCCACAGTGGTATTGGATGGAGTTAAGTCTGGATGTCACACATCATGCTAAGTGCTAGTTACTGTTACTATATACATAAACACTTGCAGCAGCCATGAGGTTTATGCTTGGTTAGAAGAGCAATAAAGCAGAAAGAGCAGGAGTTCAGAGGAGATATATATGAAATAAACAAAATATTCAGATATGCTGAAGCTTCCGATCAGAAACCTCAAATCCCATTATGTTTACACTCCCACACACAATAGAAATAAAATAACATCTTCTCCACCATGCGGGACACCTTGATCAGCCCCCACCTGCCACCTATCCCTCCACCCTTTACTGCCTCCCTGTCCTTTCCTTACGTTCATAGGAATCCACAGCTGCTGCACACATTCTGTCCCTCTACTTCCGAGCAGCTGGAGTATCAATCTCCTTATGTGTTCATTGTGTGTGTGCGTGTGTTTGTCCATCCTATACACTCCAAGATATTAATAGCATGCAGTTGTTTCTTTTGAGTGTACACAGCAGGTCTTTGTGTTTGCATAAGAAGGATCTGCTTGTGTGACAGTTGAGGGTGCATACATGGCTAGCAGTGCTTCGGCGCTGGCGTGTGTTGGTGTATTATGTGTATTAATAGTGTCCATTTGTTTCTCCTGAAGGAACACTGTGGCTCTCTGAACAAGTTTCAATAAATGTGCCCGTGCCAGTTTATTTTTAGCGTCACCTGTCATTTAACACTTGTGTTATTGTGTGTAATCAGGCAAGTGCACATGTGATTGAGGACAGTGCTGGTTTCTTGACATATTAATAGCGCCACACCATTTGCTTTTATGAGTGTGTGGCATCTGTGTGCGAGAGGGACTGTGTGTGCTTATATGTGTATTAATAGCATTCTCATCTGCCCACAAATGTTTCTGTATATGTGTTGTGTTCCTGCTATATGAGCGTGTTTCTCAGGTAATATCAAGACCCCCAAACAGAATGAATAATTTCCCCCACAGATTTAGGTGAACTTGTGATCATATTATTAGTGGATGTTGTTGCCAGTCACGTCACGTCAACTCAACTCAAATCAAAACAAATCTCTGCACTTTGTTTTTTCTTTAATTTTATTTTGAAAATTTGGATTGGAGGTGGTGATTTCTATGTTGCACAACATCGATGCTTTTTGGTGTTTTTTTGACGAATCGCCCAATACACATCCACAGCGTGTAGTTTGCCCACTGAACTGTGACACAGCGGATCAGACTTTTCCTTAGATTACATGGGGGGGGGGGGGTATGGA
>VOQJ01012927.1:0-21592 GCA_015052665.1 Apistogramma diplotaenia
AAGTAGAGAGGGTGTCTGTCTCCTGAATCCACCTTGTATGTGAGGAGAAGAATTTTAAATTCTATTCTAGATTTAACAGGGAGCTGGTTTCACAGCAGAGGGGCCTGACAGCTGAAGGCTCTGCCTCCCATTTAGTCCCTACATTTTTACACAAATATCGATATTTTCAAAATAGACTCGTTACTTTGGTTTTAACAGGTCTCAGAAAAATGTTAGCATTTCCGGTTAGCGTTGTTTTTTCCCGGAAGTCGAATAGACAGGGAGGGAGGGGGGGAAGAGACACACCACACTTTCTTACTTTGAGTACATTTTAGAGCCTGTACTTTAATACTTTTACTTGATTTAAGAAGTTGAACCAATACTTCAACTTTTACTAAAGTAGTTTTTAACACAAGTACTTATACTTCTACTGAAGTACATAATACATTTGCCACCTCTGCATTATCGAGTCGTCACCTTACAATATAAAGCATCTTGAGCTAATAGTTGTTGTTAACCTTTGCTATATGAATTGAATTGATCAAAGTCAGTGATTTGTCACTCAAAGTAAAAATATGATTATTATGATGAAATAATAAACTTCTATTTCTGTCTGTTTTTGCCCAAATCCAAAGCTGCTGTGGGTTGTGGGAAACCACCGCTGCTCCCAAACGGTGACACCAAGGAACGTGCCACATTCCAGTACAGCCACAATGAAAGGGTTGAATATGTCTGTCAGGATTACTACAGAATGGAGGGTGAGCCATACAAAACCTGTGCTAACGGTGAATGGACTGGACAGATGACATGTCTCAGTAAGTTACAGTTCCCTTTATATTTCTTCATTGTGCTTTGTTTGAAATGTTGAGGGAGACACAATGGAGCCATTTTGGACTCCCTATTTGCAAGACCCATAAAAAGCCCTATAATATTTACATCATACATTTAAACTCTATAATGACTCAATGCATTATAATGAGTAAATCATCCACTAAGCTTTCCAGTATTAAGGTGTAAATCTGTGTTATTGTTTTCAGGAATCCCTTGTGCCGTTGGTGTAATGGACCCTAATCTGAGGGTAACTGGATTACCGGCAGTGAATGAAACAGTAAAAATTGGGCAGAAATTACATTTTCATTGTCCTGATTCATTCAACCTGGAAGGTTCTGAAGTAATCGAGTGTTTAGAAACTGGGTATTGGAATGCTTCCTTTCCATCCTGCTCAGGTATGTTTACTTTAATGGGGAGAAGCCGAAGTTATTAAAGTGACCTGCCTTTTGATATCCTTGCATGTGCAATTATGTCTGATTATAATTACTTGTTTACAGAGGAAATAAATATTGATTGAGATTCACATCAGATCTTTAGCTCTAGAATACTGCCGTTTATACTCTGAACCTGCAGATGAACAGATTGCCTTCTTTAAAACAGATGAATGCAAAGTCAGTGGAATACCCAACAGCGTAAAAATCACAACACACATACCAGGCAACCAGCTCCAGAAAGGGCAAAAGATAACTTTTGCTTGCCGCCAACGTGACCACTTTATGCAAGGCAATGAAACAGTTAAATGTTTGGAAAATGGACAGTGGAGCGATCCTTTTCCAACATGTGGAGGTAAGTCCATTTTTCCATTTTGGGAAAAACAAATCCATGACATTGTACTCCAGTTTCAGAGGGCTCAGATGAATCTTTGTGCCCCACATTAAATTCATTGCATACTGTAGATGCAAAGCCCAGTCAATTACAAGCACCCAGATAAGCAGCTCATTTTAATAATAGTTGTAAATATGAGAAAGAAGTCACAATAGATCCACAGTAATAAGAAGAATTTAATAGCTAAAAAGTTTCTTTTGGTTACAGGTCACAAAACATGACTACAAGATGTGGCATTAGTGTGCTATTTTTACTTATTAAGCCTATCTATTATCTAGCCATTAAAATGTAGCCATTACATTTTATATTTTTGTCTGTATTCTTTTAAGCTCCTGTGGGTTGTGGGAAACCACCGCTGCTCTCAGACGGAGACACCAAAGTCAGCGTTAAATGGCAGTACAGGCACAATGAAAGAGTCGAATACATCTGCCAGAATTACTACATCAGGGAGGGTGGACCATTCAAAACCTGTGTTAATGGTGAATGGACTGGACAGATGAGATGTATCAGTAAGTTTCAGTTCTCTTTATATGTCTTCATGTTGAATTTTGTGAAGCTTCTGTATGTGTGAAAGTCACGTTTAAGTTTTTCATTTTTCATTTTACCGTCACGTGTATAACACAGGGCAGCTGCAGTAAAACAAGGCTCAGGCCTTCTTAATTGACTGACCTTTATATTTAGAGAAAACTGAGTCAACTCAGGAATGTAACTTTTCAGCTGTTTTAATAAAAATGGCTTAACTTACTTGAAAGATTCTAATCTAATCTACTCTAAGCTAATCATCAACTCAAGTGAAAAGCATCTAATTTACACACAACTGCGTTAGACTACTAAACTCGATTCCTTGAAATTACACAATCTTAAGAGGGTTTTTTTTCAAAAGATGAAATGATGAAGAGTCATTGATTGTGTTTATTGTATTCATTTATGGATTTATCTTCTTATATGTGTTGAGTTTTATGTCATTAATTAAAAAATGTATTTAAAAAATACAAGAAAACAATTTAACACTAATCTGTTCCACAGTCTGATGATGAGAAATATCTGCTGTGTGTTGAGTTACATTTATAAACTGCATTTGTTTAGACGTAATTGTTTTATGCAAAATGTTTTTCTAACCATGATTTGAATAATTATATATGAGGAAAATTGTTCATTCCTGATAATGATAAAACACTATTTCTGAACTTTTACAAAACCCTGCACTGTAAGATGATGATA
Source organism: Apistogramma diplotaenia (assembly GCA_015052665.1). Classification (NCBI taxonomy): domain Eukaryota; kingdom Metazoa; phylum Chordata; class Actinopteri; order Cichliformes; family Cichlidae; genus Apistogramma; species Apistogramma diplotaenia. The sequence goes on from VOQJ01012927.1 coordinate 2,857, forward strand.
TGAACAAACACATCAACAAACATGCAAACACAGAGAAGCCAGTGTTATGACATGACAGTGTATGACTGCCAATGGAGCCAGATCACAAGTGTTTATTGATGATGTGACTGCTTGTAGAGGCAGCAGGATGAATTGTGAAGTGTGCACAGCTGTGCTCTCTGCTTTCATTTGTGTTACACTTTACTCATTTATTGCACTCAAAAATGCAGGCGGTGGTTCCAAATCTGTCATAAAAATATGATGTATTCCAGATTAGTTCAGTTTAGACTTTGGAAGTAATAATAACAAATATACGTATAAAACCTTTGGGACACATGTCAGCTAAAACAGACAGCAGTGAATGGAAAAGAAGAGTTGACGTTAACAGCAGGTCATGTAATCAAATCACAACTGATCCTTTAAAATGAAGTCGTGTGTTCAGATTCCAGGAATAAAGTGCTGTATGTTTGTGTGAAAGACAAAACTTTGGCGTGCCGACAGAAACATGTTTAGATGCAGCATGGATGAATAAATTAGTAAATGTAATTAGCTCAAAACAGTAGCAGCAGCAGTGGCTCATCTGTGTCCCATTCCAGCTGTTGGCAGTGACATTTATAATCAGGAAGGAGCAGATAAACTTTATTTGTATAGCATGTTTCAAATGACATCCAATATTCTGTATATTTCTGTACTTTAAAAGACTGTTTATCTTTATGTCTTACAGAACCCTGCACTGTAAACAGAGATGACATGAACAGACACAATATTCGATTCAGATATTCAAGAGATGATAAGCTGTATTCAGAACATAATGATGTAATTGAGTTTGTGTGTACCAGTGGAAGAGCTGTCACCAATGTGGGAATGCGTCAGAAGTGTGTTGAAGGTGTAATGCATCTGCCCACATGTCAGTAACAATTTTTCTACTGGATGTAATGAGGATGAGCACACAAATGTATAAATGATTAGTAGAGTGATGAGTCAAGTACCAGTGCTGTATGTAGTCATGTTAATTAAAACCACACTCAGCCTGTTTTCTTCCTCTACCTGTTGTCTGTCATGATGTCTTTTCAAATCCTGTATAGACAAATGCACACAAAAAATATGGTGCTATTTTTCCAGTCTGGACATTTTCTGATTAAATACAGGTCATTGCCTTCACCCAGTGATGCTAAAATGCAAAAACTACTGACTGTGCAAAGGTTTTAAAGCTGTCCATTGATGGGGCACCTGGGTGCATTAGTGGAGAAGCCGGCAACCGCATACGACGTGTTGTGGTGCGGGCTGTGGTTCGACTCACAGCCTGTCGCCAATCTGCCCACGTGTCTTTCCCCATATCTCTCCCCCAATTTCCTGTCTTTAAAACTATCAATAAAGCCGCTATGGCCAAAAAAATCTTTAAAAAAAGCTGTCCATCAATTTAACATTCCTGAATTTTTTGGGCAAAAGTGCCTACAAATGTACTACAATTTTTAAGTTAAAGCTGTTCCTAAACCCTTAGAAGTATTTGACAAAGCTTGAGCATTTTGGAAAGGTAACAGTCTGTATTTTTTACCACAAAAGGAAGATTTTGCCTAAGTATAACTACAGAAAGTTATACTCTTCGGAACAGAAAAAGATTAAGCTATTTTTCCTCGTCTAAATAAAAAAAAAACAAGAGTGTACACAGCTGAAGTTGGTACTTATGGACTAAAATACACCATGATTTCAAAGAATAAGGTCTGGACTATTGCCATATCAAATTGGAAAGCAAAATGAGCATTTGACAGCATATTTCATATGGTTAAGGTTTTTTTTTTTTGGGTGGGACACTTTTGGATAAATGCAATAACATCTGAATGCTTCATCCTAGAGAGATGTATGAGGCAATTTCTCTTTTTACACAGGAGGCCTGGAACTCAGACAACTCCTGTGCACAATGGAAACATGCCCAAGCCGGGGTGCCCAGGTCATAATTTTCAATGCACCCACATAAATGTCACTATCTCATCTTCAGAAGAACATTGCATAAACGTCTGTAGCATTATTTTTTACTCGGCATCAGAGTTGGATTTAAACTTTTTATGGTCTGCGGCACTGGTTAGCTCTTGCGCCCTACAGACTTCCCCCACAGCATCCCAGTTGGCTGAGTTAGGTGTCAATCAAAGTCTAAGCATCTTGTCCTCTATTTTAGAAGAGATTGCTAATGCAAATGTTGCGGAATATGCTTGGATAGCAAACAGTCGTGAAAAAACTTTATCCAACAAAAGTTTTAGCTCCCTTTTTTTGGTGCATTTCTGGATTTAACTCGCGTTTTTAACCATATTCACTGGACTGTTACGAACAGAATGATGCCAGATATGTGGAGGATTATCGAGTTTTGGAGCTGATGGGCATCGTAAAGGTAGGGAACTTGTTTCGGGTATCAGTGGAAATGTGTGCCTGGAAATGGCGTATATTGTCGGAAAGACGAGAGCTGTAGCTTTCTTTTGATACATTGCATGTTTGTTTACACAAAGCAGTATCAAAGTTAGGGAGCTTTTTATTCACGACACCTGTGAGTCTGCCTGGATACAGGCCCAGGAACATGAAAGGTATTTATTAACTATGTGGAATAAATATTAATATCTTCTGATGAACATGAAATTTTCACTTTTTAGTGGCAAAAATGCCTCCCGTCACTCAAATGTTGATGTTAGCTTGAGCTGGCAATAACACTTTAAGTGCAATTATTCACAGAGCCACTAGAGGTCACAACTCCAAAATTTTATAGGATGCAAAAAGCGCTTAAACAGCAACATTAGTCAAATTATCTGCATTTTCTGCAGATTAACAGTATTATTAGTGAGTTATAGTTCATTTCATTGCATCTTTTATTGTCACTACCTGTCAGGCAGCCACTGCACCCCGACCCTGCCAATCTACAGCACTGACAATGAAACTCGTTTGAGTTCTAACAGTAAAATAAGTATTTTCACACAAGCTGCCTGCTGTGATTTACTGCAGACCTATGTCAAAGTGCACTAACTCAAGGATCAAAAATTAACTTTTTTCTATTTAAACAATAATACAAACCATCTTTAATACTAAGCAGACTTGACCCAAGCACATGCTGACCAGTGGAGTCCAGTTTGAAGTTTGAAAGTCCTGCACTTTGCACGCTTGACCATCAGATCCATCCTTCTCCATGTCACTTGTTTAATAGCAGTCAAAGGTTATATTTAAACACAGAGTACAGTGACATGTGGACAGTCCCACTGGGCAGTCCATGCTGTGAGCTCACCTGCACTGAACTGTGAAACTCTCCTCAGAACACGTTCTCTAAAAGAGCATGAAGCTGTCTTCAGTCCTTCTGTTTCTCCAGCTGTGGGTGGAGTTGGAAGTTTCTTTGTCACAGAATGGTAAAGTGGACTGTTTTCTTTTGTTGACACTAAAGTCTTGTGCTTTACCTTTGTGAAAAAGCAGGCAGTGTTTAAGAAGTGCACAGTATGAATTGCATGTGGTCATTACAGGTTTTTCCTCATTGCAGAACAAGCACATAACTGTTGTATATTGTTATTGTATATTTTTGTTTGTACACATTTACAGCATATTACTTTGGAAACAGATATATTATTGAATTTTTTGTATGATTTTCTAGTACTTTCATAAGATCCTAACAATATAAGTCTGTATGGTTCATTTTTACCATTCTTCTGAAGGAGTTTTAAATACTTCTTATCACGTTTTAGGAGGTGAAGTAGTTGCAGTTGAAACACATGTTTTGTATTCTTTAACTTTTTAGGAGATTCTACATCCTTGCAGACATGCTTTGATTGTAAAGCTGTGTTCCTTGTGGAGCTGCAGTCACTCTCTTTTGGCATCTTTTATACGTAACAAATGATCATTTCCTTCTTCTTTCAGTGTGTTCAACGCTCCCGAATGTTGCTCACGCTCATGTGTCAGAGGAAACCAAAAAAGCTGTGTACCAGGAAGGAGATGTGATACACTTTCCTTGTGTATCTGGTTACATATCAGATCAGATCTCAAAGTTCGTATGCACAGCTAGTGGTTGGCTGGTGGTCCGTCAGGGACAGTGCTACTGTAAGTTACATGGCTTTATGTTATTGTCATCACTAAAGGAATGTGTTGTTGCTCTGTTTTTTCGGGAGAGGCAGTGGCACTGTAGGTTGGTGCTTGCCTTGCAACCGGAGGGTTGCTGGTTCGAGTCCCCATCTTAGCGCATGCTGTCCTTGTGTTCCTGGGCAAGACACTTAACCCCACATTGCCTAGTGTGAATGTGGTTGTGTGAATGGTGACTGTGGTGGTCAGAGGGGCTGTAGGCGCAAACTTTGCATGTATAGAAAACCAGAAGAGATCCAAGTACAGATCCCTGAGGTACCCTGCAGCTCATCTTCATCAAAGATGGCTGTGACTTGTTAATAACAATGCTGAAAGACCTGTCCTGTAAGTAAGAATAGATGGGTTGGCAATGAACTGATTGAGATTGAGATTTTTAATATGTCTACAGTTCTAGATATTAACAGCCTGTGATTGTGTCAGTTTTCACTGCAAAACTACAATAAAGCTCAGCCTTGAAGATCAGGTTTTTGTCATTCACATAGAACACAAACTACCAGCCTCAGCAAGCCTCAGCATTAATAGCGCACCACTAACAACAACCAGGCTATCATTGCCCCACGCCAACTGGACAATACTGCCATTTATATCAATATAGTTACAAATGAAAATAGAATCTTGCTTAGCAACCCGTGATGTTTTTGGTGACAGCATGTGTATTTTTCTTTTCCCACATTACATTGTTATTGTGTGCAGCATGTTCAACACTCCCAGATGTCCCCAATGCCCAAATTACAGAAGACACCAGAAAAGCTGAGTATCGTGAAGGAGACGTGATAAACTTTGCTTGTGCACCTGGTTATGCATCAGATCTGACCATCAAATATGTGTGTGCGAGTGAGGGCTGGCAGCCACTTCGCCAGGGGAAATGCTACCGTGAGTTCACTGACTTACTAACACTAACTGTAGCCCTAAGAAATCAGAATATATCTTTGTTTTCATTAAATTGTTCCTTTGAGTCTTAATAATCAGGGAACAATGAAAATAATTATTCAATTAAACAATTCACTTTTTTTCCAAAACATTCAGTTTGTCTTTCGGCAGAATACATGATTATGGTATGGTTATGATTTCCCAAACTATATAGGCTGGCTTACAGTATGTGATTAATGTCTTAGACCTCAGAGGGTTATTAAACAACACACCAGATGGTTTGTTGCACAGGGGAACCTGTAAACTGGTTAGTAAAGGGCAGCTGTTCTGAAAATATGTGGCTGGAAATCTTTAATCAGCTGGATCAGTTACATCTCCAGCATGCATTGCTTTGAATGTATGACACACTGGTCTGTCTCCATTGGTCTGAACTGCCTAGGGCTCAAGTACAAGTCTTCTGTCATGATCTGGTCAATCCTGTGAGAGTCCTGTCTCCTATCATAGACGTAAATGACTAAGTATTAATACAGTATGTGTGTTTTGTTTTGCCCTGTCAAGCTTTCTCTTGTCTCTTCAGTGACCCCCAAACAAAACTGTGTTTAGTTGCAGCTTCCAGCTGTGATCCTCCTCCTGCAGCTGAAGGCTTAACCGTTAAAGGTTTACCAGGAAATAACAACCCCATACTTCCTGATCACATCCTCACATTCAGCTGTGATGTTCCTGGGAACTATCTGAATGGTGTTTCTGTGTTGATCTGTGGTCAAGGTGGACAATGGAATAACCCATTCCCAACTTGCAGAGGTAACAAAACTTGATTTGTGTACATTTTGAATTTTTTGTACTGGTTTGAGTTTTAATAATATCCAATATAATTTTGTTTTAGCTCTCTTTTAACTGTGAAATATTCCATTATGTATATTGTCAGTCTTTCTTGGTGCTGAGCAGCTGTGTTTTATTATGGTAACATAAACTCATAAAGGGAATGAAAAAATCGAAATATTATTTTTACATGTTTTGTTCTTTTTAGATGGAACCTGTAAAGTTGGCGGGATGCATCCTCATCTCTACGTTGCTGGATTGCCCCCATCATGTAAAAAAATGACAGCTGGACATAGGTTACGTTTTTTGTGCAGCGACATCTATGCACTGGACGGGTCTACGGAAGTTGAGTGTTTAGAAAATGGACAATGGAATTCCGCGTTCCCAACTTGCTCTGGTACATTTACATTTATACAATAATTAATAAGAAAGATGCTGTTAATGAGAGAGTGGTTACTCTTTATAAGCTGCTGTGCTTACTATGCAGCATTCACACTAGTGCACACATCAGAGCAACTTACTGTGAATGTTTATATTGAACACATGTAGTATAGGAAAAGTAGCATAGACATAAATTTGTTCATACTGTACTGTAAACATCACTGTAAAGCAGCTTCTCTTCTTTAAAACAGAGAAATGTATAGTCCCTGAAGTCCCAGACAGTCTAAGAGTCACCACAGATGTACCAGAAGGTCAAATATTAAAAGGTCAACACCTAACATTTACTTGTGAAGACAGTACCCACATTATGGAAGGAAATGGAACAGTTGAATGTTTGGCAAATGGAGAGTGGAGCAGCCCTCTTCCAACATGTGAAGGTAGGACAGCGCTCTTCTTTTGATCTCCCTTTTATCAGCGGAAAGGACGGGCACATGAAAACGGAAATATCAGCAGAGGCGTTCGTTTAAAAGTTTCATTTTCAAGTTATATCAGACAATCCCATGGCTGCGTTTATCAATGTGTGTCAACAGCAGGCAGCTTCTTCTGCGTAATAGCTGAGGCTGGAAGGCATACCATCTGCCCTTTTTAGTAAAAAAAAACAAACTTAAAGTTTTAAAGCTTAAAATTAAGTAACACACACACACAGCTCTGCTATTTGCATTTTTGTAGCTCCCCAGGATTGTGAGATGCCACCAGATCTTTATGATGCACACATCGTAACTGCTACTGGAAACTGGTACCATAATGAAAATGTTCAATATATCTGTGACAATGACTACATCATGGAGGGTGGACCATTCAAAACCTGCAACAATGGTGAATGGATCGGAGAGCTAACATGCCGCCGTAAGTTACAGTTCTCTGTATCATTTTCATCATGTTTGAAAATGATATTGGTTTGACATTTTGAATTTTGTGTTCTGCAGAACTTTAATTGATGGTGATAAAATGATACAGTGGTGTTTTATACAGCACTGTGCAAAGGTCTCTATCATCATTTCTTTATGTTTGGCTTCAAAGGAGCCTGGCTATTTGGTAAAGTGGTCTTTAGCAATTGTTCTGCAGCTTCTGAATGAATGTTTTCCTAACAATGACCTATGAATCATTCAAGCATAAAAAGGCACCTAACTCATGGGATGAACCAGTGTCGTGTCTACACGTAACAGACAACTTAGCTACGAAATGAAATTATGTTTTGCCTCTTCGTTGCTAGCAGCCTGTCACAAAGACATGTAGTTTGTTCCCATTTTTTAATTTGAATCTACAAAAAAGTCATACATACGACAGTTTGACAGGCATAAAATAGTATTTTTGCACCAACATGGTGATTCCCTGGTATGCAGTGTGTCCTAAGAAATTGGAAGACACTGGAAGAGTGGGGGACACAAGAAGAACACAGGCCTACAAACAACTACAGGACCTGAACAATATCTCAAAGCCAAATACCTGAAACAGGTCCTGACAGATGCATCAGGCCCTTCAGCTGATCCATCTAGTGTTCGCTGAAGCCTCATTAGAAAAGGTCTCAGTGGCAGGGTAACTTTGAAGAAGGCATTCTTGAAGAAGGGAAACAGGAAGAAACGGATGAAATGTGCCAAATTACACAACAGGACTGGAAATCAGTGGCAACAGGTCATTAGAGAGGTAGAGTGAGTGTCTGCAGACATCTGTAAAACACAGTGGTGCACACTGACCATAGATGAGAAAAGAGTCTCAAGGGAAGGTCTGATGAGGAAGATTCAGGTTACGTGACAAATACTTGACCTGAAATGCAAAATGACGAGTGACAGCAGATCAAAGTGAAAATGTGGTTATTGTAACAGATTAATGCCTAAACTTGTTTTTTTCTCTGTTGCTCCCATTTTTGTAGCTCCCCGGGGTTGTGGAAGGCCACCGCCTCTCTCAGATGGAGATACCCAAGCAAGTACTGAGAACCAGTACCACCATCAAGACATGGTGGAATATATCTGTCAGAATTACTACCTCATGGAGGGGGGACCATTCAAAACATGTATGGATGGTGAATGGACAGGAGACATCAGATGCCGTCGTGAGTCACATTTCCTTTTTCCTGATTACTATTAACAAAATTATACAGCGCTGTTACAGATTATGGTCATTGGACATTAAAAGAGATTTCAACTATATAACGATGATGATTCGTACAGGACATACAGACATGCCTGACATTACCTGTGATCTTGTAAATGAGCCGCAATAAAATAACCTACAAATAACACTATGTCACACCATTTTTGTCTTTGACAAACAACTGTTATTTTCTCTATTTTTGCCCCAAAATAGCTATTATGTTATAAGTTAGTTAAAATTATTTTATTCTTTTAATTGAACATTTTCACTCAGAGTAAAGAGCAAAGTAAGAAGCTAAAAAGGAACGCATGGAATCTAATGAACATTCAAAGCAAAGACCAATAAAGAGCTCTTTAAAGCACATGCTGCCCTGGAGGAGGCACTAGGTGTGATGTTTGAAAGTATTTCTTTGGACAGATGAAGCAAACTTGTGGAGTGTTTAGTGTTTTTAAAAAAGCTATGGAGAAGGAGAGAAACTCCTGATCTAAAGGATACCACATCATCTATCAAACATGGTGGAGCAAATGTTCAGGCATGAGCTGCCAGGGGATCCAGATCACTAGTGTTTGATGTGACTGCTGATAGAAGTAGCAGGATGAATTGTGAAGTGTGCAGGGCTATAGCTTCTGCTCTAATTTGTTCTTCACCTGGAGTTTTGAGGGGTAAGTAAAGACCTTCCAGGAATTCCATGGCTGCATCCTGGCCTATAAGCTGTCAGTAAGTCTGCAGAGGGCCGGCCTGTGAAGGGCTTTAGTGAATAATAAAGTTTTTGAATCTGTTGTAAATAAATGAGCAGCCAGTGGAGGGACAATAGAAGCAGTTTATGAAGTGTTTCTTGAAAAAACAAGTCACATTTGGTAAACATGCATGTATGGAAGTCACTGCGGGGAACACTGTGAATGAAAAAGAAAATAGGAGTCGATATTAACAGCAGGTTATGGAATCAAATCACAATTGATCCTTAAAAATGAAGTGTTCAGATTACTGGAATAAAATGCTGTATGTTTGTCTGAAAGACAGACCTTCGCAGTGCCTACAGAAACATGTTTAGATGCAGCATTTATAGATAAATTTGCAGTAAATGTAATTAGCTCAGTATCTGTGTGCCATTCCAGATTTTGACAGTGACATTTATAATTAATTATAATTCTGTATTTTCCTGTATTCTTCTAACATAACCTTTTGTATGTCTTACAGAACCCTGCACTGTGAGCAGAGCTGACATGAACAGACACAATATTCAAATGAGATATTCTAGCGATGATAAGCTGTATTTAGAACACAATGAGGAAATTGACTTTGTGTGTACCAGAGGAAGACGTGTCGGCACTTTGAAAATGCATCAGAGGTGTGTTGATGGTGTGATACAGTTACCAACTTGCCAGAGAGCTATTTTTTTAGACTAGATTAGATAAAGAGGAGTACACCAATGTGTTTGTGATTAAGAGTTAAGAATTAGACCAGTCAAGTTCAAGTGCTGTTTGGAGTCATTTTAATAAAACCACTAACTGAGTCTGAATTTTTTTCATCTACATGTTTTCTGTGCATAAACCCTGTGCCTCAAGGACAGTACAAAATGTGCTCAGCCTAGACATTTTCTCCTTTAATAAAAGGTTACATAAAACAATGATTAAAATACAAATAAAAACAATACACAAATGGGCTTCCAAAAGAGAAACAACTATCCTGCAAATATGCAATTTCATCATCCTAAGAAATCAGCCCAGTATGGTGTTAGCAATATGTTCCTGTGACATGCTGGACCTCAGTTAGCATCTGATTAGCTTTGAAAATCTCCTCTCTACTTCAGGTGGGGCAAGTTCACTGCCAGCTCTGAGTAGTCTATATAGTGTAGTGTAACACAAAAAGACTCATTTCTGTCTCGTGCTCGTTTCTCATTTGAGGGACCCTGGGATGCTGGCAGCTGTCCAGACCTTTCTCCACTTTGCCACTTTGTGGACTTCTGCCTGTCTTTGTTGTATTGTCTCCCATATTGGCTTCTCTTCATTGGCTCCCTGTTAAATCTAGACTCAAATTTAAAATTCTTCTCCTCACATGCAAGGTCTTGAATAAGACCTGAAAGACCTCATAGTACCATGTTACCCCAGTAGAGCGCTTCGCTCTCAGACTGCTGCCTTACTTGTGGTTGCTAGGACACTTAAGAGTAGAATGGGAGGCAGAGCCTTCAGCTTTCAGGGCCCTCTTCTGTGGAACCAGTTTGGATTCAGACTCTATTTTTAAGATTAGGCTTAAAATGTTTATTTTGATAAAGCTTAGTTAGGTCTGTATCAGGTGACCTAGGCCTTGGGCTGTTGGGGTGTTTCTTTTTCTCTCATCTCTTTTCAATCTCTGTGTATTCAAACCCCAGTCTGTATATAATCATTACTTACATTATTAATCTCTAGCTTTCTTCCACAGTGTGTGTTTTGTCCCAACTCTCTTCCTTCACATCAATCTGTCCCTCCCTGAGCCTGGTTCTTCCATTGGTTTCTTCCTGTTAAAAGGGAGTTTTATCTTCCCATTGTCGCCATGTGCTTGCATGGGTCGTTTGGTTGCTTGTTTTACTCTAATATTTTAGGGTGTTTACTTTACAACATGACATGACTGTTGTTGTGATTTGGCACAATATAAATAAAAATGATTTGAATTAAAGTGCCATTTCTTTCCAAATATCAATGGCTGACTTTGTGCAGTCTCCAAGTCTGTTGTTCTGTAGTTGCTCAAACCTCTTTCTATCTTAATGATTAATTGTAGTTTCCATGTAAAAAGGACTGATCTGTACTGAAACTGAAAACAAAATCACAATTAGAGACAAAAAAAAAAACCTCTCCTTGATATTTGTCCCATGAACAAAGTCGTTCCTGCAACATACTCTGTTTGCCTTACTGATTCCTGCAAATGATTAACAGGAAATCACAAATAAATAAATATTCCCGTACAAGTTTATTTGTTATTTGGTTTGTCACACAGAAACCACACAGGGGCATAAAATAATTTAACTGAAAATAATAATTGCAAATAAATATCCTTAAAAATCATGATATGTAGTCTCTTCCTGCTTTGGGGATTTTTGTCTCCTTTTATCTGGTTGTATTTTGGTTCTCCGTGAACTTGAGTTCATGTTTGGAGGCAGGCACAGCCTTGTGTAACTCATTGAGCAATCTGTCTTTTTTCCTGTGAAAAGCTCCTCTAGTCTCTAATAGTCTTTGAGTCTCTGGTGTTTAGTTCTGTTTGGTGAATCAGGCTAATGAAGATAAAATGCATGTAATAACCAAAAACTGTGTCCTGCTTCTGTGGATGCATACTCTGACCTTTGTGAAAAGCCAAGGTAAGATCTGGTCCTCAGCGGTCCTTTATCTGACCATTTCAGTTGTTACAGGACATGTTTGTGCTGACAGAAGCTAATGTATTTTCTTCTTTTTTTTGGGGGGGGGGGGGGTGTATTTTTCTAATGTTTTTGACTCTAGCCCAGCGGTGTCCATCAATTCTTGTGCCCATTAATGTGATGGTGATGGGAAATGCAGAGGGAGCAACTTCTGGCAACATGGTTCGATTTAGATGCAGGTCCAACAACCTGATCCTGAACGGCCCAAGAGCAGTTTTTTGTGATGAAAATGGAGAGTGGAGCGAGGCGGTGAATTCTATAAGCTGTGACGGTAGAGTCAACAATGAAACACAAAGCACTAAGATTACTTTAAGAAATGGCTCTTAACTAATGACCAACCACCCAAACACATTCTAACTAGTGATGATCCTGGCAACTAATTTAGTCATCATTTAAACAAGAGGAAAAATCTGACTAGCCCGCTAATCTAAAAAAACCCAAAACATTCAGAGAACTGAAGAAAATGAGCAGTCCAGGTTTAACACTGACATATAAATAATGTAAATTTATTTATGGTCTATATTAAGCTATTAATCCCATTCGCTGTAATCACATGATGCATTAAATGTCACTATGCCATATATGTGCACACAAGTTATCAAATTATTTTGCTGAGTGTTGCTAACAGTGTTAGCAGCAGTCGCGCCGCCCTCCTTGAAGGCTCGAGCACAAAACAGTTCTAAACACTTACTGTTTAGGTTCCTGTTTTATAACCAAATGCTGCAGTTGTGTTCATGACTGTGACTTTTTTCTTCAACAGTTGTGAAATGTAAAAAACCTGAGGTCGAAAATGGTGTTATCGAGAGAAACGTCATGGAGTACGATGAAAATGAGATCCTGCATTATCGGTGCAATCAAAGATACAAGAAAACTCAAGGAATAGATTCAAGTTGCACAAATTCAGGAGGCAGAGCAGAGTGGCTCCCCACACCTGCATGTGAAGGTCAATATAAACAGACTTGTATCCAGTTTATGCATTAAATGTTAATGACTAGTGAGAACTGGTGCTGGATGTCTGGATGTCACGGTACTGCCCTGTCTTGGTATAAACACACTAACTAATGTGCTTTATGTCCCAACAATACAGCAATAAAATGTGAGCTACCACTGCAACCAATCAGAGGAACCACATACGAACCTGCTTATAGAAATAGGTTTTCACCTGGTGAAAAGACAACAGTGACATGTGGGGACAGATACTGGATTTCGGACAGTCGCGGCCTCTCAGCTGAGGTTACTTGCAAAGAGGATGGAGAGTGGACTATCAGACCTGTGTGTCAAGGTATTAAACTACAAGTGCTTTAGGCACATATTCTCAGCTCACTGTTCTTTGCTTTGTTGTAGTTCAATAATGACTTTGAGTTTCATGAAGATTATCAAGTCTTTCTAACTTTCTAGAGGTTACATGCAGCCGTCCCAGAGACAGATATTTGTTGTACTGGGAGGATTCTTGGTATGGGCTGCAACAAAAACTGGGTGATACTGCCAGGTATAGATGTAAATCAGGCTACAGGAGTACAGGTGGTGTCACCCAGGCCACATGCACCAGAGCTGGGTGGGAACCAAATCCACTTTGTCGAGGTTTGTGACGTTTACCTCGTTTTTCCTTCTAATTCTGGATTCATATCTTAAATTTCTTTAATTTTATTTCATATTTGACAAAACCGGAAATAAAAAGAATAATTGCTGAACATCTTTGATTAAGCACAAGCCTCAAAAGCTGCTACCAAAAATAAATCATTTATTCCTGGTGAGAGAAAATGGCGTTAATATTTATTTGCAGTTTTTGTGTGTGCACATTTGTATACCATTTGTATATCACAACGTCACCACATTATCAACTTCCTGTCTATCGTGGCCCTTTACGTATTTTCAGAAATGCTACCCTGTGGGAGACCGCCATCCCTTGAGGATGGAGACATCAAGAACACCACAAAAGAACGTTACAACTATAACTACCGTGAAACTATTGAATACATGTGTCAGAGTTACTACACTATGGAGGGAGCGCCTTACAGAACCTGCTACGATGGTGAATGGACTGGACACATGCGATGCCTCAGTAAGTTAAGTTCACGTTTCTCACTGATTTTGTGGTAAACACTTCTAACATTAACAAACCCTTTTTGTCTTTTGTCTCTGCAGATCCTTGTATTGCAAATGAAGATGAGATGAGGCAGCATAATATTACTTTCAAATCAAGTGACCACAATAAGTACTTAGTTCATGATGAAATGGTAGAGTTCAAGTGTGCCAGAGGGCTACCTGTTGGTAAAGTGGCGATGCGTCAGAGGTGTAATAGTGGAGTACTTGTCCTGCCAACATGCAGAGAGGAAGTCAATTAGAAAAGAAAAAAAAAAGAAGTGGAAAAAGAGGGTGAGAAGTTGAAATGATATTACTGATCTTCTGCTTATCAGTGTGGAATTTTTAATAAACCTCTGGTTTATTTATCTGGTCTGTTTTCTGCCTTCATGTATTTATCAGAGTATAAGGAAAGCTCGTGCATATTATTCACACTGTGTAAGCACATAGACCAAAAATAAAATAGAATAATCTAGGCTACAAACACTCATCAGTAAAGACATAATCTTTAGGCCACATAAAGTGGCTGAGTGAGGTCGGCGGAGAGCATCACACTTCTCCGTCTGGCAATCCGATGGATGAGTCTGGGTTTGTTGGTTAAATTAAATAAACAGAATTACTTTTGCTAATGATTACCTAACAGGGGCTGACTCTTTTTACCCAGTCTCCCCTTCTGTAGACCATTTGGTAAATTTTGTTCAATCTAAGTGTCAGAAAGGAGGATTATCACAGCACCAAGATGATGAAGGCAAAAATGTACATCCCAAGCTTTCAAAACAAGACGCAACCAACCTCTCATGCATCTTTTACACAGATCAGCCACAGCATTGTGACCACTGACTGGTGAAGTGGATAGCACTGATCAGAAGCTCAGTGATGCCTGGGTCCACATCTGGGAGATGATTACAATTACAGGCAATACTTTGAATTTCTCATAAATTTTTTTTTACATTAATTCAGATTTATATTTGTAACCTCAATAAATTATGGCAATTCATCCTATACATAGTCTAGTCTGGTCTTTTTTCAGATTTGACCAAATTCCTCCAGAATGACAGAAAACACAGTTAAACTGTTGGCTAAAAATGCTAAATAAAAATAGAAAATTGTAGCTATTACCTGCTATAAAAATGATTTTAATAAATGTGTTGATGTGCTGGTAAAGGTTACGGAGATCAACAAAAGAAACATGTTCACACATTTACAACAGAGCACTTTTATTATACACATAAAAATGAATTGGATTAAAAAAAAAAATTAACTTTACAAAAAAGAGCTCATGGATTTAAAAAATATATATAACTGCATGACTATTTACAGCACGATGGACAGTGTGTTCGCCACCATCTGAATGGCCCTGAGGGGGTCCACAATGTCTTTGAGTTTGTCTCGTCGAAGAACCCAATCTGGTGCGAACCTGAAAGAGGGAAAAAAACTGTTACCTCTGCAAGCACACAGCATACCATCACAATACTCCAACTCGGTAAAATCCGTACTTTGCTGCAGCGCGGGATTTACGAGGCGTCGCTGGAACGAAGAAGCTCCCGTTGACTGACGCGTTCATCTTCTGCTTGATAATCGTTCGCTCGGTGTCCATCTTGTGTTTACGAACAGTGAGGCGGTAAATGCTGCGGATCCTATCCAAGACCTTGGGCAGTTTCTTGACCTCCTATAGAAAATTAGGTTAGCATTTTCTGTTGTGTAAAAATATCATTTTATATTGGCATTTTTGTACCTCAGTGCGGTGCTTGTCCTGCAGCAGGAGTGCAAGAAGGAAGCAGGACTTGGTGAAGATGCTTCCCCCTTTATCTGCCACTTTATCCCCTGCCTTCTCCCGGTATCTCTGCAGCAGGTCCAGCAGCGTCTCCACAGAGATTTCCACTGAAAACACCGCCTCGATGGTCTTGTGGTACTAAGGGAGAGAAAGACAATGTTAGTCCTGCAAACGTAAACTAAACACTATTGGATGGCTCAACCTTGGGCTTTGGTTGAGCTGGACAGAAACATGCAAAGGTGTACAACATGAAGTTGAACATGATAAATTATTGTTACATATCCACATAAATGGTCACATCTGCAGTTAAATGAGCTTCACATCCAGCAGTCCCCCAAAGACTGTAGATGACCTGTTAGCTGATAAAGCCACAATCACACTGAGTTTTGAGGAATTACCTCTGTCATCATTCTTTGTATTAGATATTATAATTAGATTATCTGAGGAGTCAGTGTGCTACATTAGATAGCACTTTCGAATGGGTCTGATGGCTTTGATGGCAGCATATGTGGATCTAATAGCTTTGACTCCCTGCTGTCCAACAGTGAGGGAAAGCAGAGGAAATACTCTACAGATGTTGTGCTGCTGCTCTTGTTCACAGCAGTGCGTTGCTTAACCCCATTCCTGGCATTTGTGTGTGTCTGCTTCTCGAAAACGGGTGTGCTGATGGTCATCTACTGTAGATAGCACACCGATTACAGACAAGTGTGTCACATGAAGAAGCAAAACAAATAAAATGCCAGGTGTTGCCCTGCCAGCGTGTTACCGTCACAGTCTGGCTGATTATTTTGCAAGACAAGCAAAGTCCACAAAGTGAGGAATCAATAATGACCCACAAGCTGACAGAGGGTCCAACCTACATACTGGAAATGGGGGAATGGTGCTACAGAGTAAACAAAAAAAGCTGGAAAATGCTTTAGTTGTGTCATTTTCAGACAACCAGACTTAAAATACAAAGCTCAACTCAGTGCATTTACCTTGTGGCGCAGACTTTTAAAGCAACATAATCTGATAATAAGGCTTTCATTTAAAAAAGCAGCTTTAATGTGAAAACCCTGAACTATTATGTTAACTAATTAACCTTTATGTTTTAGACCTTGAGAGTACCTGATTACGTCAATAAACATTAAATAGAAAGTGCTGCTCTGTGTCTGTAGCACCTTGGAAAGGTTGAGAAGGATCTGGATGGAGAAGGTGATGACGTCCATGCAGGGGACACTCCTGTTACAGCAGCGGATTAAGGTGAAGATGACGTCGGTGGCTCCGCTCTCCACCAGCCGCTCGCAGCACTCTGGGGACAACCTGGTGGCGGTTTCTGTACACGTGTCACACACACACACACACACACACGCACACACACACGCACGCACGCACACGCACGCACACGCGCACGCGCACGCGCACGCACACGCACACACACACACACACACACAGTCCTCAGTCAGTGCCCAGGCAAGGATGCACTCAGAACTCAGAATTATACATTTTGGCACATACAAGTTTACACATTAAAAACTCCATATAACCTTTTTGTTTTAGAAAAATAAAGCCTGCCACTTTCTTGAACTCGACTCCAAAAACGTCACCACTGATTGTGACCACACACACATCTTAACCCCCACCCCCTCCACAAGCCAGAGATGTAACTTTTGGCATGAAGAATCTCATGTGAACATGTCCTGGTCAAAGACGAGCAGCACTAACGAAGCCCATTCTTCCCATTGTGAGTTAAAGCTCCTGGGAAGAAAAAGCTGTGTAAGCACAAGGATCACAAGCTAACTTTACACAAAAATGAAACAAAAATGACTCTGGACTGTTGAGGAGCTAAAATCCTACATCAGACTAGAATGGGACAACATTCCTCTCCCAAAAGTCCATCAGCTGGTCTCCTCAGTTCCCACACATTTAAGGTCTGCGGTTAAAAGGAGAGGGGATGAACATGACCCTCTCCCAATTATTGTTGCTTTAAAATGAATTTTAAGATGAAGTAACATTTTTCTTAAAATGGTGCATTTTCTCAGTTTAAACATTTGATATGTCTGATATTTTAATTCTACTGTGAATAAAATTTGGATTCAAAAGTCATTGCATTAGATTTTTATGTACATTTTACACAATGTCCTTCCGTTTCCTTGGAATTGGGGTTATAATAACAAGTAAGTAAGCATTTGTCATTTCTTTTGGCTTACTGCATCCATAGCATGAATAAACAGGACATTTGTTCAGTGCTCCAGTGGGATGAGCCAGGAATATTGACTGGTCATCACTCTGTATTTATAAAGCTGTTTAGTCGCACAACTTGGGACATGCAAAGCAGCAGGATAACCTGCAGGGAAGAGGTTTTTGTACTCGAAATTAGAATAGAATAGAACAGCTTTATTGTCATCATACATAAATTACAACGAAATTAAAGGGGAACCATGAGCCGCTGCGTCAGAGCGTGCCACCACTTGGCCATGAGGGAAATGAACAGACAGGTCAATCTTACCCAGGTTCTTCAAGGCCTCCAGAATACAGGAGAAGTGTTTGTAACGAAGAAGGTAGTCCAATGCCGATGAAGTCTTGTTGCACAGTTTGTCTTCCTCTCGGACACTGGCAGTGATCTGACGTAAGTGATGCCTCAACTTTACAACCTTGGGATTGTCATTCAGTCTGCGGGAGCGGTGTCCTCTCCACAGAGCCTAGGGGGAGAAAATGGAGAAGGAAAAGCTCACATAAGTTGGTAACTGTTGGGAGACTGAGCATGTTCGCAATTTTGAGGTCAAAAACGGTGCATGAATTTATTTAACTGCTATCAATTCAAAGCAAACATCTCACTATTATAAATTAATAAGAATAAACTAATTTAGTAATATGGTAATTATGATATTGGTGGACAATATCATATCACAAACTGCTGCTTTACTTTTTCCCATTAAAGGATAAGTTCACTAAAACAATAGTCCGTAATGTTTGAATCGTTTCAAATTTATGGTCAGTGGAACTCGCAGTGAAAATATGTCCAGTTCTTCTGCAGTCGAACCTCGGATTCATGAGGAGCAATGCGGTTTTCATCCTGGTCATGGAATGCTGGACCAGCTCTTTATCCTCTCGAGAATTCAAGTGCACGTGGGAGTTTGTCCATCCAGTCTACATGTGTTTTGTGGACTTGGAGAAGGCATTCGACCGCGTCCACAAAACACATGAAGACTGGA